>NGKJ01000031.1:290529-308511 GCA_002162495.1 Myriosclerotinia curreyana | reverse complement strand
ACCTCACCTCACCTCACCTCACCTCACCTCACCTCACCTCACCTCACCTCACCTCACCTCCAATAAAAAGAAAGAAACGACAAGAAAAATCCCCATCTTCCCTCAAGCACATCGATAATCAACCCATCAAAAAAAAACCCCCCCCCTCGATTATATTTCAAATAATAAACCGTGACCACAACTAAAATAATACATCACGATTCGATTCCCACATAACGAACTGGTCCGTCCCGTTCGCCAATATGGCCCATTAACTAATATGCTCGTCTCATTAACCAATGGGATGCTTTATACGAATGGAACGCTTTATTAGTTAATGGGACGAGTGAAGTTTTTAAAGATATAAATTTTGCTTTTTTTAAATTTTGAAATTCCTTAAATTCTAATATTAATATAAATCAATTAAATAATAGATTTATAATCTATTATTTTTATTATTATTGTTTTTTTTTAAAAAATTTGAAATTATAATAATATTAATATTAATATTAATTAATTAAAGAACAAATTTATTATTTATTATTTTTATTATTATTTTATTATTATATATTGATATATTATATAAATAAAAGTAATTTAAAACTTTTGCTTATAAATAATTAAAAAAAATTTCGATTTCAATTTTATTAATCCCATTAACTACTCTCCAGCTAATAAATAAATTCTGCCGACTACCATAAGTAATCAATAATACCAACCCTGATTTACAGCAACCCTAATACAGTGAAATTTTTTGAATAATATATATTAAATCAAATATATAAGATATCATAAAAAAGAAAAGATTAAAATATTTATTAAATATGCTTTATTATAATTATATAATTTTTTTATTTAATATTATTAATTTAAAATTATTATAGTAAAGTTTAATATTATAAATTGAGATAAAATACTGGAATATTGTTTAATCAGCAAAATCGCTTAATTAGCAAAGTTGCTTAATCAGCAAAGTTATGTAAATCCTAAGTTTTATTGATTAAGCGATTTTGCTGATTAAGTAACTTTACTAATTTAGCAACTAAATCTAAAACTACAATTTATTATTAATGTTGAAGTTTTATACTTAATAAATATAATATAATTACTATTTTTTGGAATTATAATAAAGCATACTTAATAAATATTTTGATCTTTTTTTTTCTTTAATATTTTATATAATTCATTTGATTTATATTATTAAAAAAAATTTACTGTGTTAAGGTTGCTGTAGGTTAGGGTTGGTGGTACCAACTACTAAGGGTAGTTGGCCAGAATTTTCTGAAATAGCCGACGAGTAATGGGGCGTCCCATTCGTATAGAGCGTCCCATTAGTTAATAGGACGAGCCGATTAACTAATCGGCCATATTGACGAATGGGACGGACCAGAACCACGATATTTTACCAGGACTTCCTACTTAACTCACCCAATCACTCGTGCAGTCATGATTCACATCAACAACACTGCAAACCCATTCAATCTTACGAGATAACGATAGTGTATCCATTCAACTCGCAACTCACAACTCGCAACTCGCTGCTCCAAAGGAAGCACCTATGTAGACTAAAATCTAGGGGACGGACGGACGTAAAGGATAGGGCTAATACAGTATCCAATTTTCCAAATTTCCTTCTTTTTTCCCCTACTCCCATCTCGCATCTCCTATCTCTCATTTTCCAATTTCCCAATTTCCAAGTTCCAACTCCAAACCCCCACTCCCAATTTCAGAGAGACCTAAAAGTCATTTCCAAACCCATACCATTTATCCAGTAACCTAAAAGCAACTCAACATCCAACAAGCACTCCAATTTCCCTTTAGACATAATAGTCTATTCTCATTTCCAAATCCATCAACACCAGTACAGTAATCTAAAAGCAAACTGTGATATCATCAACCCACCACAACATACCCCAACATAACCCCTCAACCATCGCTCAACCTCCCTTTCCATTTCTTAATAACCTCTCCAATCCCACCCAACTCAATTCACCCCTATTATTCGTCCTCAACACCAAATCTCCATCACTTTCCATATGAACCACAATCGTAACCCCTTTTACACCATTCACCCCATCAACTTCACCGGTTCTGAATCTTTCATCTCTAGACTCATGATCTCTACCCATCTCATCAATATCTATTATTCTCCTCCTCCAAAGACAATCATGCCTTTCATCCCCATGTCCAATATTGTCTCCTCCCCCCTCTTCTTCCTCAATCCAACCAATACCCTGTACCCCGTTACCCCTTCCCTGACCACTCCCACTAGAATACCAACTCATCTGCGCATCAAAGTATCCCCCAACAGGCGTTGCCATTTCACTTGCAGTTGCATTTGCAGTAACCCTATCTATCCGGCGCCGACTTTCAGATCTTCTATCTTTCCACTGATGAAACTTTTCCCGTACCTTTTCTTTTTCGAATCGTTCTTTTAATTTCTGTCGTGAATTAGATACAGAATTCTTTCGTCTCTGTTCAGCCCATTCTGATTGTCCACAAATTTCTGACGTCTCACAATCAGCTGTACGCCCGGATACTTGTTCTATCGGAGACTTTGACATCTGTTTCCAATAAGAATAACTTCTCGGGAAATTAATTGCTTCTCTTTCTCGCCATGGATAGGATGAAAAATAGCTCGGAGAAGCAGTTGTTGGAAATGTACTGCTTGATCCTAGGGGTGCCATGGTCTCATCTTTGTTACCATCAATAGAGGATGCACGATTTAGGCTAGCATTTACTTTCGAGTTAGCATTCCGTGAGGCTTTTTTGAGAGCTTGCTTCACCAATGGTGTTGTACTCTTTGATATGGCCGGTGATGAAGACCAAGGTAATGGACTTTGAGTCAACAATAATCTATCGGTATCTTCCTTTGTGGCAATAGGCGGACGGACTTTGGATGCCTGAGCGGCCTTGATCGGTACGAGTTTTGGGGTATTAGTTCTTGGAGGTGAAGGCCCCTCAGGACTTTCTAGCCATTCCGAAATACTATCGTACTTATGAAGCGTTGAACGATCATAAGTCTGAGGACTAGATAATATGTAGGATTTTCGTTTCTGTTCTTGACTACTATGACCATTACCCGAAGTGTTTAGCGAGGTTCTTGCTGGACTATGATGATGATGTATTATAGGTTTGTGAACCTCATTTGTGCAACATCGAACACTATGAACTGTGCTTTGGCACGCAGAGCATTCACAATCATCTAGGCAGTGTTGACAGTCTCCTAGAATGCCCGAACTAACAGGACTACGGTCGCAATGACCATGACCAGTTCGAGGATAACCATGGCACTCAACATAATCTGAGTCATAGCTTGATTGTACTTTCTTACGTATTGATTCGTTGAGAAAAGGGTAGAGGAATTTGTCTAATGGTGGATCTTCAATAGGATCCGATTCATAGTTGGGTTGTACCGGTTGGTATGTCGAACCATTCAAATGATAATACCAATTTGTTGAAGGTTCTGAGGTCTCGACATGATCTAAATAATCCAATTCATAAGCAGGTTGTGTGATCCGATTTATTGAGCCACGTGTGTGTTGATATGATCTCGTGGAAGTCCGTGGGAGTTCTCGATGGTCAGAAGCACGGCTAAGTTGTAATATTCGATATAAGGATCCTTTCAACAATCGGTAAAATCTCGTAGATCGCAGTGAAGCTTTCGAAGAATCCGGATAAGATTGAGATCGATAGATGTTCTCATTGTTGCTATTTTCGGCTGCATAACCACCCATAGCTACAACATCATCACTTCGAGCAACTGATAGTGAGTTGGAGTGTCGACATACAAAGCTTTCGTGATTAGCAGGTTGACAGCTTTCACACCTGCAATCATGCGTTTGTGGTGACTTCAACTCTGATCTCTGTTCATTTGTGATATATTGACAGAAAGAGTCTGTTACAGGATGTGAGCGATGTACTTGAGATCCGTCCTCAATTTTAGATGGTGATTTTTGAGGATCGTCAAGTGTATAAACACCAGGACACGAACGTAGAGTTCCATAGGGTGCTGATTTTAAACCGCGTCCATTATTTGAATTTTTCCGCGGTATCGATTCCTTAGGGAAGAATGGAGGATAAGATTCCGCCTGTTTGATGTTTTGTTTTGACCTGGCATGCTTGCTAACATTTTGTATTGGAATTGGTAAGGGTCTCGAAGTGGGCTGCTTCGTGATTTGCAGCTTGGCCGGTCGAGGTGTTTTTAGACAAAGCCCCGACTCAGGTCGATCATTAGAGGAGACAATATGATGATCAAAGTTTGCATCTTTTCCTCCATTTGAAAATGATGAAAGGCTATCACAAGCTTTGCATAATCGATGCCCACATTCCCAACAGGTGTTTTCGTTCTTATCATAAATCCACATACAAATATGACATACTCGATGTTTCTGAGTTTTGACGTCTTCAGGCACCACTTCAAATGATGCGAGTCCAGCTGGCCTTTCAATGCCATATGTATCAAACAAATCACGAACACTTTGCCGTCGAAGTGTGGATGTTGTGTGTGTAGATATTTCGGAGCCGGACATCTCTTGTTGGCGAATTTTTTCTGTTTGACGATACGGAATTGGTACTCTGTCTGGTTCAATGGGAACATGAGACTTCGATTGTAATTTTGTCGACATATAATCGTCGCTCAAACGCTGGACACATTTTTGAACATCTACCTTATGGCTAGCAATCTTTTGATTTCGACCACTTCGTTCATCGGAAACATGAAGATTCAATGGTGGTGGTGTCGAGACAAATTTGTCATCGAAACGTTGGACACCTGTATGAACATCTCCTTTATATCCAGCAGTTTTTTGATCCCGACCTTTAATCTGTACCTTCAAAGTTTCCTTGGCGGGAGCCCTCGAAGCAATGGTATCGTCTTCCCGAACCACGCCACGCAGATCCCCCGACGAAGCCCCAATACATCCATCAGTCCGTGGCGTACCTCTATACCCAGCTCTAGCATGTCCCTCATCATGATTCAACCTCGGAATTTGCAAACCCAAGAAAGAATGATTGGTCCCAGTCTGAGGTTGTTCATTTGGTTGCGAATTTCTCAAGGCAGGAGTTCCAAAGATATTAGTTGGTCTTCTCCCGAAACTAGACCGAGAATTTTCTCGTCTGTTATTCAATGGTGGACGTAACTGAGGAGGTGACCGTGATCTTTGAGGCGATTCATTGCTTCTCTCTCGTCTTGCACTTGATATTGGTCTTGTTTGTGGAAATCGAGCAGGTATTTTTGGTAAGGATTCATTTTTTTGATTGCTCGCAAGCTTTTGAAGAAATAAAATACGAGAAGCGACGGTTCCCACTGCTATGGGAAGATTATTAGGATGATCAGTAGGTAATGATGAACTTGAAGCCGCAGAATCGGCATGTGTATTTCGAGCTGCAGCTGGTCGCAAAGGATGGTTCATGGCAGGTAAAGTTTTATAGGATAGATGGATTTCGGGACTGAGATTGATATATAAGGATGGATGCCATAAGACGAAGGTATGTAACGAGTGGATGCACAGAGATACTGTGCCTAGTGATGAAACAATAAAGAGGATACTTCTAATAGGAAAATGAAGATGAAGATAAAATGAAATAGAAGATGAGATATTGGAGTACTTAATTACAGTAGTAATTCTAGCGGGTAAGAGCTCCATTCTCGAAAAGGTAGGAACAACCCATTCTCATCTTGGATAGGCATCTTATCGGGAATCTGCAATACCGTTCCCTAAAACTATCATGTATTTTCACCTCAAGTTTCAACATTTGAAGGCATGTTGATATCAATATATAGAGTAATGGGTTGAGTGTCCTCGATGCACTGAAGTTTAGATAATCTTGTAGAGGGCCATACTAGGTAGCCAACCTTATGCAATTGTATCTTTAACCCTCGTTCAGCTAATGAATCAGTTGCCAATGCCAATGCTTAACACTTGTGCTTGTTTATTTCGAGATGACTTGACCTTCTTTGTCATGCAAAGAATATATTTGTGAGGGTTTAAAATCTGTATGAATTTGACCGGGCTTCATCATCGAGAAGCTATGATTCTCACTCTTCACATAATTTTCCGGCACTGAGAGGCTCCATATAAAACTCGTTTCCACACAATACAATAGAAAATAGTTCACTGATGTACATTGTGCAGGTCTCTATCAACTAACCATCACCAGGGCAAGGTAAATCCTCTATTTGAGAACTGCTTGCAAAGTCTCCAAAACCTATAAATCATTAATGCAAATCCCATGTACCGAAAACATTAAAACTCACCTCCAACTCAATCTTAGCCTCAGCAATATCCTGCTCACTTCCACTTCCACCAACAATCTTCTGAGCCTCAACAATTTGTGACCTAACTGCCTCTACGCTGAAATCCTCCAATGGGAATCCCTCTACTGCGTTAATGCTTAATGAAGAGTTTGGTTGAACGACTGCGAATCCTCCAGAAACTATTTTGATTTTCCATTAGCCTTGTGTTGCTTCCCCCGTTCCAATTCCCATTCCCATCCTGCTAGATTTTTCTAATGTTTGGGGATGACGTACGGAAGAATTGTTTGCTTCCACCACTCTCCTCAATAACCTCAACGAGACCTGGCTTCAATTGTTCGATCGATGGGACGTGGTTGGCGAGGATACCCATTTCACCGGATTCGGCGGGGATGTTGACTTGAACGACATCTTGGGATCTGTAGACAGACTGCAAAATGAATGATTAGTTGATTGATTCTCATCTGCCAATCTGCCTATATCCCGCGACTTCCCCTCCCCTCCCCTCCCCCAATCTCCCAACCCATCCATTCCTCCAACCCATCACCCCGCCCTCTATTACCCAACCACAAAGTAAATCTTTACATACCTGATGAGGCAAAGCCAAGCTCAACTTAATCTATTCACCCCAAATAATAATCAGCACAAATTCCCAAATTCCAATCCTCCATTCCCTCTCCTCCCAAACACATCCCACAACCACACTAACAAAACGAAACAAAAAGAACGGAAACACCCGACCTTATCCGCAACCGCCTCAGCATACCCTCTCCTCAAAACAGGAGCCTTAAACGCCGTAGGACGAGCCCGCAGAGCGACGCGAGCAAAACGCATAGAGTTCATGATGGGAGGTATCAATTGGGATTCGTGAACGTTAGGTTGGAGGGCGTACGTAGGTGGTAGCTTTGAGCCTTGCTTGTTGATGTCGGAAGGCTTTCGCTAACTATTTTCTTTAGCTTGATTGGGTATCACGTGTGGTGGGGTGGTTTTAAGAACTGATGAATTTAGGCTCTTGATTATTTCATTTAACGTATAGGATATATGTTAATGATACTTTTCAGCTATTTTGAATTGTTTTGAGAAATCCTTCACATCATCGACGGGTATCATGTGAACCAAGTCACGAGCTTCTATCTTGAAGTTTTCATCATGTGTTTTAATCGCTTACTAATCATCCCTCATCCTAATCCCCCGAAACTCTTTAAAGTTTTCTCGGGCAAGCTCGGAATCTGCAACGCCCCTTCTTCATCATAACCTCACAAGCCACCAACATTTCACATTTCACATTATTTCGCGGGCGACCTTCAGATCTCCAATTACGAATTACGGAGACCCAATTATTCACTTATTCAACGTCCACTTCCACTGCATCCCATCCACGTCCAACCCATCCCTGAAATTTTCATTGGTCGAAATTAATCCCTCACTTATTATTCTCATCCCTCTTCATCCCCTCCTCCTCCCTTATCCTCACCTACCTAATATTCAAGGTTACCTAATCATACATACGATAGTAGCTCTACCTTTGACCCCCCATCCCCAACCAATTTAGCACAAGCACCAAATCTTAGCAGCCCCAATAATCTCATACCCTACCTACTTAGAAGACCAGAAGTCCCATTAATAACCCCGATGGCCTTAGGGAGATGGGATAGGGATTCCGTAAGTGGGAATATTGTTTGTAGATCTTCTACCTCAGTTTATTTGATGTGGATGATGAATAATAAAGAGATATTATTTTTATATCGATTTTAATTTATGAACTTATTGCAGATGGGTTTGTTTGTGCATCTAGGTGAATTATTCTTCAAGACGGGAAGTTGTACAAAGTTGGTACCAGCCAAGAGTTAAATGATTCTTCTCAACTCTTCAGAGCGCGTATAGCACAGCATGAGATTTTGATGCTATACCATAATGAATGAATATGGATATCTTCCCTCCCTACGGGCCAACACCTCTCAAAATCCAACATTCGAAATCACCCAAGCCCATCCTAGTCCGAAATCTGATACCGCTACAGCAGCATTGGAATCTTCCTCCAAACCCATCTATCTCATCAAGCCTTTCTTCTCTACGTGACTACCTGAGGCTATATACATAGGTAACTTAATCATTATACCATTATACCATTATACCACATTAAATCAACTCAGATCCAAACTCAGATCCAAACTCAGATCCAAACTCAGATCCAGAACCAGAACCAGAACCAGACCCAGACCCAGACCCAAACCCCAAACTACTTGTACAATACCGAGTACATACTGTACCGGTACTTGTACTGTATATAATTACGAACAAGAACAAGGCGAACAACCCATCCATCCATTGCACGGATAATTAGATGAGCCTTGAATCATCTAAGATGTTTCAGTTTAGTTCGGTTCGATTTGGTTTACTCTACTCTGGTAAAGTTCACAATTTGATGAAAATGTTTCAGATGAGATCGGACGGGTCGGGACGGGATGTACCTCCGTACCGTATTGTAGGTTCTAGATTATCATTATTTTAAGGGTTAAGGGGTGTGTACTTGTACTGTAGTCTGTATGTTAGGGGTGTGTGTTTGGGGGTTTGGGGGTTAGAGTTTAAGGGGTTCTCTCTTGACCCTCTCTCTTGGCCTTCTTTCTTGGCCTGCCTGCCTGCCTGCCTGCAGGTCGTTGTGGGTTATAGGGCGGTGAAGTTTAGTGCTTAAGGGGGGGAGAGAGAACTTGGGTACCACGGAAGCTGTAGATGTAGATGTAGATGTAGCTGTAGATGTAGCTGTAGATGTAGCTGTAGATGTAGATGTAGCTGTAGATGTAGCTGTAGATGTAGCTGTAGATATAGCTGTACAGTAGCTAGGTACGTACGTATTTGAAGCCCCTAGAATATCATAAGATGGATTCTCGAGATTCGAGATGGATAATTCGAGGGAGAGAAAGATTCGAGAGAGAAGCGAGGGATGAATGGGTAGGTAAAGCGGTGTACTGGTAGTGGTGCTTACTGTATGCGTAGGTATAAGAAGAATGAAATTGAGGATGAAAATAATAAGGATGAGATTAGATTATGAAATGTATGAAATGTATGAAATGTATGAAATGTATGAAATGTATGAAATGTATGAAATGTATGAAATGAGAATTGGTAGAGTATGAAATGGATAATATTGATATTGATATTGATATTACTAAGTACAGTAAGAGCTTATTTACTAACTCAGCGATATCGCTTATTGCTTTACTTTGTACATACGTAGAGGAGAATCCTCAGTCATCCATTCATTGCTATTATTGAAGAGATGAGTATAAAACGTATAATCAATTTTATGCCCGCCAGCCATCCAGCCAATACTAACATCAACATCAACATCAACATCAACATCAACATCAACACCGATTTCCGATTTCCGATTTCCGACCTCCAACTTCCAGCTTCCAGCGGTGAGAAGGAGATGTTCTCATCTCATCACATCACATCGTGTAGCACTGTAGTCTAGCACTATAGGACTCTAACACTGTTGCTAGTAGTCGAGCCTCCATCCCATCCCCAGCAAATCCGGAGCCGGTACGGAGCCGGTACGGAGCCGGCATTATCAGGTTTTAAATAATGCATACGGAGGTTGATGGGGTAAGTATTGTAAAACACACCAAAAGTTTATTAAAATCTTTTTATATATAAAAGCTTAAACCAATAATATTATTACACTAGTTGAAGATTTATATAACAAACTCTAAATAGTAAAAGTATTATAAATTTATATTTTTTCTAGCAAAATCATTTAAAATTATTAAAATCATTAAAATTATATAATTTGTTATAACAATCTTATTCTAAATCTTTTTATAATCTATTCAACTAATCAAAAGCTTTAAAAATAATTAAAATCTAAAATCTTTGAAATCTTTTGATTTTGAAGGGGGAAAGCTTATTATCTACTGTACTCAAATTAGTTAAAGCAGCATTAAAATTATCAAAAACAGCAACTTTTATTAAAAATGGGTCTTACAAGACTTACCCCTTTAACCTCTGTAATGCAAGTATTACGAAGTACAATTCATCATTATCGCTAACTAAGAGATTACCGCATCCAATGATTTTCCCATTCTCCAATGATAGAAATCATAGAAATCATAACTCAGGTAGAAATCATAGAAATCATACTGTAGAAATCATAGAAATCCGACACGTTTCTACTGCATCAAACTTAAAAGTCTTTTGCATATTATTATTCAAATAATAGGAGCGGTACATGATTGATTGAGGTAATTACTCCGGTATACGATTTGTAACGAAATATCGTTAGCGAATACCTTCGTACCTTATACGGTATACCTCCAATAATAAACCTAGCTTTCTTGCGATAGGAATATAATTTGATGGTCCATAGATAGATGATGGATGATGGATGATGATGGGTAAATTAAAAGGTGGGATTTTAAAGATCAAATCATTATGGTAGGTATCACAAGCCTCATTTATCCATCCATCCATCCATCCATCCATCAGATCCGATACTTATGCGATTCGATTCACATATGGATGGCGAATAATAATAATGGCAAGGTGACTTAAGTCTTATACTATGTTTAGCTAGGTACCTAGCTATATAATTGTATTTTATGTAACATGCTTGCTATATGTATAAGCGCTGCAAGCATAATAATATGATATAATATAAACTTTCTTATAGACCCTACTTATGTACTATGACGAACGAGTTTGGAAACGTGTCGGTCGGTTGGGTGTGGAAAGTTAAATATTATTTTTGGGGATACCTACTTGTTAGAGGAGTGGAGAGTGGAAGGAGATGTGGAAAGGAGGAGAGGGGAAGAGTAGATATTAGATATGGATAACGTTAACTTTGTAAGTAGATGGAAGAAGGAAAAGGAATAATATATCCTGTTATGATTATCTATCTACCTGCAGTGCTGCACAAGGTCAGTTTAAGAATTAACTTAGTCTTGCATGGAAGGATGTGGGATGTGGGATGTGTGTGGTTGAAGGGTTGGAGGAGGATAGATTTTTGATACGCGCTAAAAGGTGTATGATGAATTCATGATTCGATAGATATTATTGGTTGGTATTTGATTATTTTGAGGTTATTGCGGCTGGTTTGTTAATTATATTGTATTTATTGTATTGTATTGTATTGTATTATTGTATTGAGATATGATTGATATGATGATATCTTACAATGATAAGATGGAATTCATCTCGATTTGATATGTTATTATTGATGACATTAGAGTAGAGTAGAGTGATGTTGAAGTAGAGTGAGTACTGGTAGTATGATTCAATTGTATGATTTAAGAAGATGGAATGAAATAATAATGTTATGTGAAATAAGATGATGGATTGATGAATAATCAAGCCAAGGAATGAGAGTTAAAACAAATCGGTCCATAGAGCGAAAGGAAATTGAAGATGGATCCAATAATAATAATAATAATAATAAAACCTCCCTCATTCAATAATCTCCCCGAATTCAGGCCGTCCAGAAAGAAAGGAAAGAAAAGAAAAGAAAAGAAAAGAAAATATATGTACATCCGTTTCTACATGCTGTAAGACGGGTTGATTCAACGGGGGGGCGTGCAGAAAGGGTATGATTTTGCTTGGCTGATAATAATACCAAGAAGTTGTTGGCATTATTATTATTATTATTATTATTATGAGACCTAAGGAGCTGTATCTGGACTTAGTATACTTAATATTAATGTATATCATTATACCTATTATTGATTATTAGAGGCATGGCATGGCATGGCAATGGCACAGCACAGCACAGCACAGCACAGCACAGCACAGCATATTATTCAAAGCAAGCAAGCAAGCAAGCAGGAACAACAAGTAAGTAAGTACTGCACTGCACTGCACTGCATTACCGAAATAGGGAACTGGGGGGGGAGTTGAGTTGAGGGGAGTTGAGGGGAGTTGAGGGGAGAGAGAACTAACTAAAGAGAGAAGTTGAACTAGTCTAATAGACAAAGAAGATGGAAAATAATATACTAGTTATACCAGTTTATACCAGTTCATACTAGTTTATACCAGTTTATACCAGTTTATACCAGTTTATATCAGTTTATACCAGTTTTCATACTACCTACCTAGTACTTTCGTATAGCGATAACGGCGCAATAATAATAACATACATTTTCTTTTTACTAACATGATCCTTTCCTTTTCTCTCTTGTCCAATCACACATTACACTACTTACTACATTACTTAACTACTAAAAGCCAATATCAAAAATTCATTCAAGTCATTTGTTCAATAATAATAATACCTATCTAATAAGGTACTCGTAATCCCATCGCCTGGCTCGCCTCTTTTATATATTTATATTGACTGAGCCACCAACTATGACTAATCAATCAAATCAATCCATCCCATCCGCAATCGTAAATTAATTAAAAAGATCTAACCCGATTTAACTTATTTTTCTTTTTCTTTGAAAACCTTTCTTAAATAATAACGCTACTATTATTACTATTTACCCTATATTAGTATATTTTAGTATTTTTAGTAGTAAATATTATAATATTATTACCCACTTCTTTTAACTAACTAATTAGAACTAACAAATAATACCTACACTTATTATTACAATCCCACCCATCTCATCTCATCCCACAATCCCATACAATAATACAAGAATCCATCACTTCTATTCATCAAACCAAACCAAACACACACTTTCATCTTCTCCTCTCTTTTTGCGACACCTAATAACCCAACGCTTCCAGAAGAAAAGACTCGACTCAATTATTAATAATAAGAATAAGAATAAGAATTAAGATCTCTATCTAAGACTATTTCTTGTTTCTTCTGTCTTTGCCAAGAAAAGTTGTTTCATTACTTTTTTTTTA
This sequence comes from Myriosclerotinia curreyana, assembly GCA_002162495.1. Taxonomy (NCBI): domain Eukaryota; kingdom Fungi; phylum Ascomycota; class Leotiomycetes; order Helotiales; family Sclerotiniaceae; genus Myriosclerotinia; species Myriosclerotinia curreyana. Next base: position 295,430 of record NGKJ01000031.1, on the reverse strand, counting down.
AGTATAAAAACACAATCCAATAATATAAAGTTATTCGAATTCAATTTGTGTGGGAAAAGATCAGCCCTGACTGAATACATACCGGTCCATCTCAGCCTTGATTTTGAACGTCATTTTTATTCCCAAAATCCACCGCAGCGCAGCACAGCACAGCACAGCACAGCACGCACAAAGCATACGGACAAAGCACGCAGCAGCAGCAGCAGGACAACCAGGACACCAGGACACAGCATTCATCAAATCATCAAATCAGCAAGTAATCAGCAACCTAACCTGGTCCCATCAAACCCGAAAGAAACACACACCAACCACAACAACAACAACAACAACAACAACAACAACATCAGCATCATCAAGAGGAATAGAATTGAATAAGATACAAAACATCATATTCCCTCTTTTACTTTACTACTAGTACTGGTACTATCGACCAAAGAGAAGACCTTTACCAACATTTCAGGTGGAAACCAAAACAACCAACTCACTCTTACTCTTCTTACTCTTCTTACTCTACGAGTCGGAGTCTCTACTCTTTTCTCCTCTCCTCTCCTCTCCTCTCTTCTCTTCTACCAACAATACCTAATCCTTCCATTATTGAGGAATATACCACTTTTTCTTTCCTCTCTTCGCTTTCCAAGCAGTAACCTGCATAAATCTTTTATTGGTATCAATATGTTTTTTATACAATTATAGCAATACGGTCCTTAGGGACGCTTTTTAAATTCAACGGTCCTCCTCCACCTTTTGTCTTTTTTTTTGGGGGGGGATTATATTGAGAAAAGAGATTTGAAGACGAAATTAAACTTCTTATTCGTCTCAAACATTTACATTGGTTCATTGTTTTTTTAACTTTACCAAGTCCCATCCCATCCCATCCCAATTCATCGAGCTTTCTAAAAACGATACTCGATTGTTTCACTTCGACCTTCAATACTTCGACCTTCGAATCTTCAATCATAAACCACAACCTTTTCGCAATCAATCACATCGGAAATCATACCTCCGAATTTTTAAATAAAAACCCTTTTTCCCATCGACTATATACAAACAGTCGATTCTTCTACTTATATTATTTACCTAATTACAATCTCACAATGAATCTCAATCACGATCGGAACCATACCATGGAGGGGCAACATATCTTGACATGGCGTCCACAACCCACATCTACCTCAAATATGTCCACGACAGGCGATGAAGAATTAATACCTGCAGACGTCGATGATCCTCCTGAATTATTATCAAAAGAATTCACAAAGGCTACGATTCGTCCTCAATGTGATCGCACGGTATCACTCATCACAAGAGGTTTGAAGAGCTCTGAACCCGAGACACAGAGACCCGATATCCATATTACTACCGACCTAATGCGCCGACGATCCTTGATGAGTACAGCAAGTCTCACATCCGCCGCAGAACTTACAAGTGATGGAGGTTTCACCAGTCCTGCTCGCACAAGTACACCTAGTCCACCATTCCCAAATACATCATACTATTCGATGAATCGAAAATCAACATACCCTCCACCTACTCCAGTCACACATCATGAAGCCGCTGATCCAATCATTGCTGTTCATACGGAAATCCTTAATGTCTCACCAAAAACTGCACCAGTGGTAGCTATCGAAGCTGCTCCAAAGAAACGTTGTATTAGTTTCGCTTGTGGTGCACGAAAGGACCCCGCTCCTAGGGCAGCGGTAGTTGCCGACGCGAAACCCCTTGAACTTTCAGTTCCCATCGTCGAAGCTCCCAAACGTAAATCTACAATTAAATTTGCTTGTCCATCTAAGCCTACGGAAAAACATACTGAAGAGCCTGTGGAGAAGCTTCGACCTACAGGAAAAGAATCCTCCGGACTAGCTCTGCTAAATACTCCGCCAGCGCGAAAACGCCTCTCAAGTCGATCACCATCTATTCCCAGAAAACCCAAACCTACTCCAACATCTTCAATACGTCCTCATCGCGAATCCACAGGAACCGTAAGACGTGCATCTCAAAGCCCGGTTGCAATTAGATGCAAGCCAAAGTACGTCATTGCTGGAGAGAAAGATTTACAATCCGAGGCCGCTAGATTTCACGAATTTTGTAGTGAAGGTTTAGAAGAGGATGATTGGATTCGCACAGATGATGAGGTACCAAAAGCCAAGATCACCATCAACGACACTCTTGCAAAGGAGATTGAAATCCGAAAGCTTGGTTCCGAAGCTGAGGAAGAAGCATTGGAGGAAGATGATGAAGATGATTTCGAAAATGGAAACGACTCGGATAATGAAGATGGCTTCGATGAGGATCAAGATGATTATGAGGATGATGAGACTGATCAAGTTTACTCTGATGACGAGGATACGGATGGAAACGAAACAGATAATGAAGCTGGTTTCGCTGATTCTGATGATGATGAGGATGATACCGAGGGTGATTTTGCTTTCTGGACTCCCAGTCGATTGGATGACGCAAGAATTCCAATTCCAAATGCTGAAGTGAGCACTTATCGTGCCTCGGCAAACAGAACTGCATCAGCATCATCGATCGAATCTCTGAATGATGGCATGGCTTCTTTAAGAGAGAGATCTAGAAGCAAGAGAAAGTCAAGAAAGCCTCGTGGCATCAAGATTCGTCCAGGAACTCCAGATCTTCCTGATAGTACCGATTTCGTTTGTGGAACACTTGATGAGGATCGTCCACTCGAAGATGCTTACGTTTCTTGTATGACGGCCAGAAAATATGCCAAACATATCGCTACTCCTCAAGATATCGATCCATCTTTCCCAACATCTGATCCTGATGATGAAGATGATGAAGAAGATGACGTTGCGAAGACTATCGAGAGTGATGAACATGTTTGGATGCAAGGAAAATTCGAAGATTCTGATTCAGAACGTCGGACTAGATCTCGTAGATCTCCTGGTCATTCTCCAAGGAGATTACATTCTCCTCCACCCAAGCAACGTCTTCGTTCTCCACCTCCTAAGCAACGTCTTCGATCGCCACCACCAAAGAAACGTCTTCAATCACCACCACCAAAGAAACGTCTTCAATCACCACCACCTCGAAAGTTATTTGGTAATGAATCTCCAAAACGTTTACGTTCTCCACCTCCAGCACGAGCAATCGCTTCTCCTCCAGCTTCACCTTCAATCATTGGAAGCAAACCAATCAAGTTTGCACCTTTGGGATCTAGACCAGGTTTGACTCATACCAAATCTCTTCCTAGAACTCCAAATGCTTTCTGTCGTCAATATACTGCCAATCGTATTGCAGCAGCAAATGAAATTGCAGCCAAGGATGATGGTGATGGACCATTAAGAGGTGCCATTGATATTGTCAAAGGTCTTGAACAAAAAAGACAAAGACGAAAGGAGAAATTCAATCAAAAGCATTGCGCAAATCGTGCACGAAAACCTCAACCAGAGCGTAGACCACAACCTGGTAAAGGTGCAGAACGTATGCGAGAATTGGGATTACTTATGGCTGGTAAACCTGCCACTAATGATCCATATATGCTTTCTGCATAAATCTATTTGCGAAAGCAACTCTATAATTATTTTCTATTCTTGAACTATCAGGCTTTCTCTTTCCTCTCTCTGGTAGAAGAGTGTTTTTTTTATTTTAAGATGAGATATACCCCCTTCCTCAAGAGTTGAGAGGATTTGAAGAAAGCCTATCGGGAACCCGTGGTTCGATCGATCGAGAAAAAACGACGACGAGACGGTTTCGTTGTCTGTATATTCCATGGATATTACTGGATGGACACGATTCCCCGATTATTTTATACCACACACTTTATTTTGTAAATAGGAATGAGAAATCGATAAACATTTACCACCTCACTTTTTCACTTTTCGACTGCGCGTTTGGAGATGAAGAATGATTGCGACATTTATGTGCTGGTGATCGACATTACTTATTGCGTATGTGGGATGGTTGTGTGCGAGTGATTTTTGTGTGAGATCCGTGGGTGGGTGGTTGGTTTCGTATAGTATAGTGATCCTCTCGTGATATCTCTTTTCCTCGAGCACTTTCTTTGGCATGTTGTTGGCATTTTGCATTTGCATTTGTATTTTTTTTTTTTTTTCTATGGCATGGCATAGCATGGCATGGTATAACTTGGCATAGCATGGCATGGTATAACTTGGCATAGCATAGCATAACTTGGCATAGCATAGGCATAGCATACCCGGGGTAAGGAGGTAAAGATCTTTTTTTGGCATTTTTATACATTTTTATACATTTTTTTTTTTTTGGTCTATGCTAGTCAAGTGCCTGAACGATGGTTTCCAGGTGCCTTTGATTACGTGGGAGGGTCTGGGTAGGTGGATGATTGATTTGTGGTGTTTTCATACCCTGGGATTGGTTGGTTGGTTGGTTGGTTGGTTGGTTGTTTGGTTGGTTGTTTGTTTGGTTGTTTGTTTGGTTGTTTGGTTGGTTGGTTGTTTGTTTGGTTGGTTGTTTAGTTGTTTGGTTGTTTGTTTGATTGGTTGTTTGTTTGGTTGGTTGGTTGATTGGTTGATTGGTTTGGGTTTTGGTTTTGGTTTTGGTTTTGAGATTGGTTTTGAGATTGGGGTTGAGATTAAAGATTGGAGGTTGAAGGTTGGAGGTTGGAGGTTGAAGGTGGATAATGGGGTTGAGGTTAATGATGAGGTGAAGGTGGAGGTTGAGGTTGGAGGTTGAGGTTGGAGGTTGGAGGTTGAGGTTGAGGTTGAGGTTGAGGTTGAGGTTGAGGTTGAGGTTGAGGTTGAGGTTGAGGTTGAGGTTGAGGTTGAGGTTGAGGTTGAGGTTGAGGTTGAGGTTGGAGGTTGAGGTTGATGATTGGAGGTGGATGATAAGGCGAGGTGGAGGTGGAGGTTGAGGTTGATGAGATGGGAGGTTGGAGGTTGAGGTTGAGGTTGGAGGTTGAGGTT
>NGKJ01000031.1:260889-279009 GCA_002162495.1 Myriosclerotinia curreyana | reverse complement strand
GTTATATTATTGAATTTGTACAAAAAATCTTTTTAATTTTATATATTAAAAGTTATTATAATTATATTATAACTTTCAAAAGTTGCGAATAACTTTATTTTTGAAAGATTAGAGTATAAAAAAGCTGTTGTGTATAAAAAAGGTATTGCTTATTGAAATGTAAGATTCATCTAAAACAAAGAGCGGAAGTGGGGCCACCCATAATTATGTATGCTAATTCGCTAGTTCTCCTTCCCGACACCCTTTCACCCAGAACGATGGATTGAAGCTTCGGAATCATTACAATTACTGAGAACTTTGAATTTTACGAATGATTCAAATATTTCAAATAAGTCGGTAGCAGTTACGAAGAGTAATAAATACCTACTTATCATGCATCACTGACAACAACTGGATATGCACAATATCTGATGATGAGTATCCCCCTTACTTCTGCATCGGCTCCTTCAAGACACTGATATCTATCGGTAGCACATTCGGAAAAGTTCAGATACACGAGTCGTGATATTTTTGTTGAGAGAAAGATAAAAGTCTTGATCGCGATACTATGCTGGTACAAACATGTTGGCCGGTTCAGTTCCCAAAGTGAAACTCCCATGAGAGTCTCTGGAAACTACCAAAAAAGCATTGAAAAAACGACCTTTGTATAACTCCGTCCATCATAACAGATCTCCATAAGAAATCCTCCCCTACATCCCATATGCCTGTCTCCCCCCCCCTTCTCCCCTCCCACCACTTTCTCGCCATTATTTAGACATATTGTGATAACCATCTAATACCCTCACCGTAACCTATATCCACAGTTAGTATGAGCCCGTAATATCCGTCCAATACCAAAACTCGTACCTTGTCTCATAACCACAGAGCACATGAAGACTTCAATAGCTCTGATACCCTCAAGGGGAACCTTGCCCTTTCCAGTAGTTTGATACAATCCCAGTTCGTGTCTTAATTGGTCCTCACTGATAGCATCTGGATGATCGATCTTGTTTCCGAGAATAAGGAAAGGTACTTTGGAAAGATCCTCCATAGACAAGAGGGCGTCGAGTTCGGCCTTGGATTCGACAAAACGTTCATGATCTTTTGAGTCGACTAAGAAAACGATACCGGAGACTTCTGGGAAGTAATCTTTCCAGAGACGACGAGCTACATGCGCGTTAGCATGATATTTATTATTCCAGGATTCCAAGTATAAATACCCTGTTGATGTCCACCCAAATCGAAAGTTGTGAATTTGACATTGCCGATAGCAAGTTCCTCAGATGCTGTCGCATGGTCAGTAAATGACTATGTCTGCTTTGCGCCGATGTGCGGGATATATATTGCTTACTAGGATGAAGAGTAGGTTGGAGGATGGCAACTCGATCGTTCTAAAAGAGCATATGTATCAGCAATTGTCTCGTATTCCCAGAATGCGAGAAGCAAGTTTTCATTCGCCTTGATCAAGCATCCTCCTAATCTGGCTTCTTCAACGCACCTTCAACATGTGTAACAGAGTTGTCTTTCCGGCATTATCTAGACCAAGGAATAGAAGTTTTGCATGCTTGTTCAAAAGTCCCAAGGAAGCAAGAGTATCCCAAACTATTCGAGTAAACAAATATTAGCAAGCTGTCATGTTGCGAACCGCCTCTTCTCAAATCATTCCCAGAGTGCTACATACACCAATCGAGGAGCCACATTTTGTATGATATTAACTTGTATTGTCGGATTCGGTGTTAAGGTATTCTCTAAGGTAGTGGTTGATGAAAGTGTGATCTTAGATACGTGGATAGATGATAGATTTGGCTCTCGGAATCCTGGCCGACGCTAGTATAATTGACGCCTTAATAATAAGGCATTCACACATAAATGCACCACTCGAGCTCATCACAACCAACATGTTGGAAAGAACACAATTACATGATTCTGAAGACAGCTTTACCAATCCTGTCGGTTTTTTTAAAGGCTGGTTTTTGGTATGGTTGAGTGGTAGGTTCAAAGCTACGGCTATCATTCTCCATACTATCTCAACTGGCTTGCGGCTAAAAGTTACTTAATGGGTCCGGTTATCTGATTGCCCTTTCAGACATTAGTCAGGCAATCAACATGTCATGCTTCCTCTCCAAGGCATGTAACAAATTATAAAATGAATTTGGGTGTGTTGGATCTACTTGGACTCTTTTCAGATGTCATCATTGTCTTTCTAGTGGAAGAATGAACCACCCAAATTTCCCTTTAAAAGGTCGGGCAAGTTCTCATCTAGGTTTGATTGGTATCTAGTCATGAATATGGCACTTCACTACCTCTACCTAAGGTTTCTTATACATAAATCTAGCTTCTAATCTGACACAATCACGAGGCTAAGGCCTTTGAGGCTCAATTATAAAACCTCCATCTCAGCGTCTAAAAGTTTGAAAGGAATTCCACTACCCGTCGACAAGCATTTCCAAGGTTGCTCCTTTCTCCACCTCTTTCATTGAATCTTTGCGTCGCCCCGGTCAATCCAGGAACCATGGTCGACGACTATACACTTTCACAACATGAGAGCAGGCTACTGTCTGTGCCTACCGAGATTCACGCATTTTGGCCGCGGGCAAAGTTCAACTGTCGGCGTGTCTTCTTCCCAACCTGGGAGATGACCATCATGACGGACACGATCGCAAACCTATGCCCGAAAGTTCATCGGAGGTTAGATGAGCCCATCGTCTGCGATCCTCATGGAGGTCACATTGGGAATGCATGGAAGTTGCCTTTTCGGAGAATACGGATTCGCACGAGCGATATCGCAACCTTAGTTTCGGGAGGTGGTCATCACACGAGTGTAGTATCAACAACTTGCATTACGTGGGCACGTGTCTGGCCGGCCATCTGTCAGCTACAAGCTAAAGCATCTTCACAGGCTTGGCATCTAGTTAGATCATGACAATTAATCTTCATGGTTTGTAACGTGAAAGGAAGCCTGGTCCTGCATCGTATCATTGCTCTTGAGGATAAATGCTTTCTTACATGGAAGTGAAAAATATGAAGAGGTTAAGGCGACAAGCGATACAGGTGCTTGTGCTGCAAAGTAAACGCTCTCGGTCCGAGTAGTTTCCAACATTTGGCTCACTCGTGGCCCCAACTCTTACAAATTCTCAATCTTGATGATCTGTAAGATCCTCGTCTACAATTGCAAAAATCTCTTCTGAATCCCTCAATCCAAAAGCCCATCTTCCTTCAAATCCTTTCCTAGCCTCAACACACACCTGGATATCATTATCTGGTTCCATTATAACAGCTGCTACATTAGTCTTATCTGTAGTCGGTAAAGACCATTTCCCAACAACAGGCTTGATATCGAATCGAATAACAAACATAGATACTACAGCCAATACCTCATTTGTTGCGAAATGGCGACCGGGACATAATGTTGTTCCACCGCCAAAAGCACGGAATGCTGTGGATTTTACACGTTTTTGGTCTTTCATGAATCGGCGAGGATTGAATTCTTCCACATCAGATCCCCAGATTCGAGAGTCCATATGAATGATTCGGCTGGGCATTTGAATCATACAATCTTTCTTCAATAGCCATTTGCCATCGAGGACGGTATCTTTGACGACTTCTCTTACAGATGTACCCATAGATCGATGACGAAGCGATTCTTGGTATGATGAGAGAAGCAACGGGCAGTTTGTCTTTAGACTTGTGATGTCGAGGCTATAACCCACGTTGGCTTCGCCATTTTTCTCACCACTTGTTTTCACGACAGCCCAAACTTCTTTGCGGATCTCTTCTAAAAGTTCGGGATCTGAGTATAAAAACAGCATGAGCCAAAATGCAGCCGGTGCAGTATTGACAAGAATTGCAACTGCACCACCGACCTCATACCGCGCGATATCTTCGACAGAAACGCCATTTTTGGCACTCGTTTCGTATCTGCTTTTCATAAGCACAGATCCATCTTTATATCCACCGGTCTTGAGATAATCCTCAAAAGCCTTAGAAACTCGAGCTCGTGCTGCAAGACCTTTAGAAGCGAAGATGGATGGAAGAATTCCAACTAGGATCGACATCATTTGACTTTCGAATTGCCTGTTCAATGTTAGTTTCCTAATCCCAGAAATCTATTATATCATTAAATTGATATGTAATGGAGTATATTATGTGGGGCATACCAGAAACTATCTCGCACTTCACGATCTTTGAAAGGATTCTGAGGACCATAAACGGAAGTGGTAGTTGCTAGGGTAACAACTTCGCGAAGCCAATGAGAGAGGTTGATGTTCACATATCCACTGCCCGCCGGAATCAAGTCATCCAAAGATCCGGCGATATTCTGAATCATGACTCTATTCATTTTATCCAGACCAGCACCGGGTGCAAGCGCGGCTCTCATCGCCGCGTAGGACTCCATAGACAAGCCCCAGTCACCCTCATCTCCATTCACATTTGTTAGGAGAATTTTATGTGCCTCCGGGCTAACACCGCAGACCGTGTTTGCAAATTTAGCTTCGATAGGCGGAAAGGCTAGTATCTTTGGTTGTTTTTGGATCGCTTGGATAAGCTCCAATGAATTGACAACGTACATCTTGGTACCCGGCATGACGACGGTGAGAATTGGAAGAAGGGTATTGTGACTATATTCTTAATGATTAGCAAATAGTAACCTCGGATATAACCCACAATAGGAGGAGCACCTCAAATTGACATAATAATTGAATTTGCTTTTCATAATACCAATAACATGTCCAATGTAAGGTATGCTCGTCGGCGCAGCAGGAGGTTCTCGAGCATCGATTTTTTGTCCTGAATATATGGCAAATACCATGTAAGTTCCAACACCTAGAGCCACTAGGACCATCAAAGAAGTGAGGGAAATACCGTCCATCTTTCTGTTCAACCCAAATTTATCAGCTCTTATTGATGTATAATAGGATCTTTCAAGGAGTAAGAAGGAATACAAGAAGTTAGAAAAAGTATGGTGTTAAGGAACAGCGAGATGCTGAAGAGAAAGTGAGGCGATGGGGGCAAGGAAATCGGGAGGGGTAAAAGCTCCTTCTCTCTATCACTCAGCCTCGAGATATTAATGACGTTACACTCACATTCAATATTTGTTTCAGCGCCTCACTCCTGCAGAATGTCAGTCCATTTTAGGCGAGATGAACATTGACCGAGTTGCTTACCAGGGTTTCAAAATTGTACTCCTTGCATGTAAGCTTGCGGCATTTAGTCTCATAGGTTACCTGTAATACAAATATTTTGGAACAAGCAGGCTTGTGCACAGGGCCCGTTTAGATCTTTATTTTCCAGGAAATCAAGCTAAATATTAATGTGGTAGAAAAGGTGCGTTAGAGCTGCAACTATCGCCAAGCCATCCAAATAATTAGAATGTTACATAACTGTTCAAGTATGATTCTTATATTATTGGGCCGTATTCTTGCATATGCATTTTCTGACAAGGTCTGGAAAGGAAGAGCTACCGTTACACCAGAAGTTTATATTGAAGCAACTAGATTTTAATTCCTCATCATTCCATCTCCCCATTTTCCAATCTTCTCATATCTCCATCGTTTCCTTTCCTCAATTCTTCACTTCCCATTATTTATCTGCTCAGGTGGTGAATAGCAACATCAACACTTTTTGTCTTCCGAATACCATTCTCTTGAGCCCCATCACTCGGAGGATGAGAATAGGGCCAGTCTTCGGTTCTCCATTTATTTGCTCTATCAGGGACAAGTCTGCCAGAATCCACATTTTGAAGTTCCGAAGAACTATTTATCTTATTACGTTGTGCGCTGAATTTGAAGGAGGATTTTAAAGCATAACCAGTGCGTGAGATAATGGAAGAAAGCCTCCAATTAACAAAAACTGCCGCAGTTGTAGGCATGCAACAAACTATCACGCCTGCTGCCATTTCGATAATTCTGCATTATATAAGTGAGGCGTAATTTCAATGTGTTGACTGTGAAACTTACGTCGTGGTCCATACTGGGATTACAACCCAGGTATTGTCGGTATTTCTAACCACTATCACTCGGTAAACCAAGCCTAGAATACTAGCTATACAAGCACTATCAATTGTTAGTTGAACATTCGTATCACAAAGCACTAGTAGTGCAAGATGACTCACATAAAACCAGTAAGAAACATTGCCGAAATTCCCAGTTTCTTGCGTCGCGTAAGATGTAGATTCCAGACTGCTGGTAGGGGCAACGACACAAGAAAGAGGTCGCTTATAACATTGGCAATTCCTGTTGCTATGATCACAGGTCGAGATGACGTACAATTATCTGAGGCAAGCGCCGTTAGGTATGCGAGTTGAGTATGTCCGTTTTTGGGGGAGCAAAGAACAGCGAATGCAACCATGGTGGCCACGTAAAACATGCCTGTCACGACCATACCGGTGATAGCCATGACTTTCAGCCATCGAAGGACGCCAAAGAGCTCGATATAGAGTACGAAGAGAGAGAGCTTTATCAGCCAGATGCAAGGGCCGTAAATGCATTCCACTACAAGTGTTATCTGGTGATGAGAACTTAGCTGGCGAGTTTGGAACTTGAGTATTGGTAGTCATACCATCAATTGTTCTTTTGTAAAATCACGAATAGTTATATCCCATTGATGGAAACCGTATGCACCTCCGGCAACAGCTACAAAAAGTTAGTGTGGTCTTAGACATCACACAATACTGCCATTGAATATACCGGCAATTGTCAAAGAGATAAAGGAAAATCCAGAGAGCTAACATGAGCCTTAGCATATTTGAGATGAATGATTTGTCTAATTGTTCTTACTACTCCCAGTATGCATGTCACTATTTGGAAAGATTAGCTCAGTATATGTAGTAGGACAGATAATACGGAATGGCCCACAATCATCCCAAGATTTTCTTTTCCTGAGTATTGAAACTTTTGCGTAGATCCGCAATGCTCCAAAGAATAGCATCAAAGGCAAACAAATCCCTGCTGAGATATATATTTGGTGTGCTCTAGACGGTGGATTGGTGAAGTTTGGCGATTGCCCAAGCGGTGGAGGTGATAAAGGGTAATCCAAGAAAGCATCGCCCGACATCTCCGAGGACGCTGGAGTAGACATTTTGAAAACACGTGATACTTCAACTCACGTCAAAAGATTTAACAAAGAAGAAGTTTCGAATAAAAGGACCAAGAGCTGGTAGCGCATCTTTATTAATGCTTCAAAAGGTTATATTCTCACTTCTGTCATCATGGTCAGTTTCTATACTTAGTCTCGAGGCGGGACAGGGGCTCTATAACTTTGGGGGTCCTCTCAGGGCGACGCTCCTTCAATCCAGAGATCCAGAGGCACAGTTCAAAGAGGATTCGCATATTCTGCCGCCATAGCCGGAATTTGAACCTTTTTTCCCCTTAGCTTACAAAAATTTCAGGAATATATCTCCCGCAGCAGCTATTGCTGAGCCTCTGTCATACCTGTGCTTCTAATTTCTTGGTCACCGAGTAACTGCCAGAACCGGCAATATCTACAGTAGTACGGTAGTGACCCCTCCGTTGATCATTTTCTCCAGATTTTCTAACACACTGCTTGCTATAGTACCGAGGCCAATATAGACTAATATAAAAAAATACTAAAAATAGATTCTAGCGTTAGGTAAACCTATATATAGTTTTTAGTAAAATATTTGTAATAAATTAATGTTATTTATTATTAAATCCTTATATATTAATTTTTAGCTGATAAGCTGTTTATCAGCTAAACCAGCAAGCCAGCGGCGACGAGGTTATATCGTCAGCGAACCAGCGGGAGATTGAGACTCGGCTGATAGCTTGCTGACTGGTCTGCCGCACTTCTTCTTGAACTATGTTTATCTCACAAATGCACAAAGCTCCAGGGGAAGAACTCAAGGCTATGGCTCTATTCTCCATGTGAATCATTCAGCAGTAAATCGTACCTGATTAACCTCACAAACTATAAATATATAACAATATATGGTCCCCAAGTTAGTTTGCACTTTGTAACTCTCGATATCATGTTTTCTAACTTTCAATTCAACATCATGTTTGACCTCATGAAAAATATCTTTTTTGCACCAGTGTACATCGTTATTATTGTTCTTAAATTGTGGTTTTGGTTGAAGATTCTACGTCGCCAACTATTGCCTTTGGACTCAATTCCCGGACCAAAACTCGCCGCGTGGACCAGATTTTGGATCGTAAAGACTCTTGCGTCTGGGAGCTCTGCTGAGAAGTTTGTGAAGGTGAATGATCAATACGGTCAGTAAATCTAGGGCAATTTGCGTACCTTACTAATAGACGTAGGTCCTCTGGCTCGGATTGGGCCTAACCATTTGATAACAGATGATCCTACGACAATACGAAGAATACTTAGTGTTCGGTCCGGATATCTTCGAGGACCATGGTTTGATTCTATCAGAATCGATCCCAATATCCCAAATATTGTTTCCCAACGAGACAACGATGAGCATCGAACTCTAAGATATAAACTGGCTGCTAGCGTAAGCCTTGGGATCCGACTGCTTTTATATGTTATGCTGAACAAAGTTTGCAGTACAGTGGCAAGAATATACGTGCTATTGAGATAAGTATGGATGAGCAAATTAGTGACTGGATTGAGTTAGTTAGGAGCAATTGGATATCGACAGCAAATCAATTCAAACCATTTGATATAGGGAAAAGAATTCAGTTCCTGACAGTTGATATCATCACCAAGATTTGCCTTGGTCAAGAACTTGGTTGCGTCGTTAGCGATCACGACAAGTTTGACTTCCTGGATACAGTACAAAGAGGCAATAAAGTTTGTCAGCATTTCTCTGTGCTGCTCGAATTTAATACTTTAATGTATTACCTCAGCAATATTCCTCTGCTAGGACCTGCTATTGTTCCAAAACCGAGCGACTCATCAGGTATTGGGCGTATTATGGGGGTACATATGCTATTTAATTATTGGTTCTAAAAAGAAGACTTCCTAATGTTAGATAGATCGTCCATCAAGCAGGAGAAAATCACGCGAACCAAGCACCAGGGAGTCAATATAGCATGCTGAACGCTTTCCTTGAGAATAGCGTACCAAAAGACCAAATTGACGCCGAAATAACCATTGCACTGTAAGTTGCTGAATAAGTTGTCACATGAAAATCATCTAATGGGCTCAGTGTGGCAGGTTCAGATACGACATCGACTTCGGTGCAGAGTACTCTGCTTGCAATATGCTCCAATCCCAGAGTTTACAACACGCTGAAAATGGAAATCAAAAACGCCGTCAACTGCCGTCTGGTTTCTGAAATCATCCAAGACAGTGAGGCGAAAAGCCTACCATACTTACATGCATGTGTATTGGAAGGGCTACGAAAATTCCCCCCATTGAGCCAGCTTCGAGAACGCATCGTACCTCCAGAAGGTGACTGCATTCTTGGGTACCATGTACCAGGTGGTACATATATTGGTATCAATGCATGGGGCACGCAACTAGACGATATATTTGGACCGGATCAAGAAGCCTTCAGGCCAGAAAGATGGCTAATCAGCGATAAGGACCGTCTTCAACAAATGGTCCAAACTCAGGAACTGGTCTTTGGACATGGGTCTACTAGGTGTTTGGGCATGCCAATGGCGATGATGGAATTGCGTAAGATGATTTTTGAGGTACGATATAGTTCTGCAGTGTTGCGCGTCAAGGATCACTTACTGACGAATAGGATAAATAGTTGCTCAGAAATTTCGATATCTCCATTGCGAATCCTTACAAGCCATGGTCAAGTACATGTTATGGTATATTTTTCCAGAAAGATTTGAACGTGCATATCACGGAGGCTCTTGAATAGATCCATTGAAGAATGGATGGGCACGAACACGATTATGAATCACGGTAACTTTTAGAATTTATCATTTACTTCATGCATCCAAGACTGTCAAGATGTGAAAAAGCATTTCGATAATAGAGATTACCACACCACTTCGTGTATTCAGGTTGACCCTAGAATTATTGAATAGGCAATGCGCAACATCACTTGTTGTCATTCTATGGCCTGCAATATATTCATTCATTTGATCGTCCCATTCACAGGTTGGTCTTTCTACATTCGGTGGCTCGCAATTTTGCTTCATCAGTAGCGTTACTCGAGTAGAAAAGTCTACCACCAAAGGCGCCTGCTGCATATGTATACCATCATCTTAAATGCAGGCAATTCATCCCATTTGCTATACCAGGAAGTATCGCTACTACAATATTCCGCCGTTGGGTTGTTGTTGAAAAAATTCAGTACAATGTTATATCAAGGCATGATTACGGCGCAGGCCGCTGACATGCGTTTTGGGCATATCGGACCCCATACTCGGTGAGAGTAGCCCACTGCGGGGTGGCGGCGTTTGCGAATTTATCCGGGTGCTGCAACGTAATTTCCGCTATTGGTATAATGTTATATCGAGGCATGGTTGCGTCATGGGCCGCTGACATGCATATGTCTCTATACTCGGTGAGACTTGGGGCAATATTCTGCAATATCGGTACGCTAGTAGCCCACTGCGGGGTGGCAGCGTTGACTATTTGCGAGTTTCGGGTTACCGTCGCATAACAACTGCTGAAATAATTAACTACCTTTCATTATGGAGATTCACTGTAGGCCGCAAACGCCAGCCGCGTGAAGGCAGAGTCTTTCGTCTGTAACGTTGGCATTTCTACCATTGGAGCCAACATAACCTCCGCCTCACCCATACCATCCAGGAAATTACAAAGCAACACACACAGAAAGGTCCGAGGGCAAATCAAACAATTTATGGTTACCAATTCACGGTCAAATCACTATATATTGAGTCTCATGAAGTAGCATGCCACTAACCACATTCGTTGCACATCGCGTATGTGAGTCATGGTCTGAAAACAAAGCCTGGCTGACAGATGAGGGTATGACAGTACCAACTATTGAAAGAACTAGGTACTTCATTCTTATTTCAATATTGTAGCTCTTTTAATTAGTCTATCTCACGGCAGCCAAGTTCCCTTGAGGTACCCAGGAAACCTTATCCGTGTACCCAAGGTACACGAAGAAAATATCCTATTCCTTCCCTTCTCGCATCCAATTAACTTCCACTCCCCCATCAAAGGAACATTCGTTCCGACAGGTGAGCAACAAAAATTCTCCCAAACACAACTCGAAAAAGATCATTCGTTGGCACTTTACCAGAAGGATAGCAAGATTTACTCTTCGGGTCATGCAACAAAGAATCCTTTGAACTTTACTGAACAGAAACAAAACATGTTTCAGATATGAGATGTGCAACAAACGTATATTCCAGTCGTTTTCTTTGTTTATATAGGGGGGTTAAAGAATGTCTTGATAACAGCAATTCGGAGGCTTTCCAAATTCGAGGATGGTCATAGGACTTTGAGTCTTTCCATCACACGTTCAGGTATGCAAGCTAAATGGAAAGGAAGTGAACTTCTTTGTTAAAGATCCAGTGATATCTCATTAAACAAACACTGATTGGCAGATGAACATTCCTCTAACAAAAGAATGAGAACTTCGAAAGTTTTGTTGCATATCAGAAATTGAGCGCAGTTCTTGTAACATATACTATAGTCTTTTAGGAAGGAGAATGGTCTTTGAGAGGTCTATGAGGTGCTAGTGACCCAGTGACTGCTCCCCGAACCGTATCATATAGAATGTTGATTGGTGGATTAATACTTCTAGAACAAAGGACCCAAAGTAAGGAAAGTTTTGTTGCATGTCTGAAATTGAGCGCAGTTTAAAGAACATTAAAGAACATACATATGTGCCATATACAGCGAATATGCAGATGTGCCATATACAGCTTTCTACCGTATGCAAAACTCTCGCCTAAAGACCAAGAACCGAGAGTTGGGAGGAAAATACTCGCTACATGGCTATCTTTCTTGAAATACTTGAAAGAAACTTCTCTTTCGACTAAGCTATAGACTTGTTTACAATATGTGTATGTATTGTGTACCCGCCTTGCGGTTGATAATGACTACAATCTCGAAATGTGATGTCGTTAAGAAAACGAGAGGATAAACTAATTACAGGAAATTTCACTTCGTAGCTCCAAAACTTCAGAAGCTAATAAATGTATCTCTGAACTCTCCGGCTCTGAAGCCAAATAGTTGTAGAGGTCTGATGGGGAAGGATGTATAGATCTTTGAGAGGAATTACTGGCAGCTTTGCGCTACTTTGAGGCTCCGCAGAGCGCATAATTTAGAGCGCTGGAAGAAAGATGGTGAATGTTTTGATAAAAAATAATGCTTCCTGAAAAGATATCTTTCCCAGATGGGGATGGTTCGATGCTATGGTGAAATCAAAGCTCTCCTAAGTGGTTCTGAATGGTAGTCTTATCGGAAATGCTTCGGTTATCCTCGGATAAATTGATAAAGGTATTAGAATATATACCTATGAAACAAATTGGAGCCAAATAATTACTTGGCACTTTGGCGGAGTGGTTAACGCGATGCCCTGCTACTGGATCACACAGAGTCAGGCATTTCCTTCGGGAGCGTGTGTTCGAATCACACAGGTGTCGTTTTGCTGCTACTTTCGATTTTATTTTTAACATTCCTTTTGACAGATCTCTTACACCCCGATTAATATCTCTTTTCAAGTTGAGGACCTAAAAAATGTCCCAGATACGAAACCCCAATCACATTGGTATTATTCTAAAATCGGGGTCCAAATTGACGCCGCAGTATATCAGATGGGCTTGGGCTGGAGCTTGGGGGAGGAGAGGACAAGAAGCGACTAGAGGAGTTGATATTAATAATAAGAACGCCAGAAGAGCTGTCAAGAAGTCGATTATTGAAGCTTTTGGACACAACTCAGTATGGCTCGAGTTTAATCCAGATAACGATTTCCATAGAACTGCTTTCGCATATGCTTGCAAAGAGGGAACCTTTGGAAATTGGAAGAGCAACACCAGAAATCGATCCATCCAACGCTCTCGACCAGGATATTGCACTGTTGCGTTTCTTCAGTAGCATAGTTGCGGTGCCATACAACACATATAGGGTGAGGGATGGGGCGCTAGATGTGATGCTGGTGGTTAGAGGCCTCTAATGATTGAAGTATCTTCTTCCCCTTAACGAATTGGGCCAACCCTACGTTATGACCACCCTTTACTTTTTCAGTAGCCTGATAGCCGTAGTAATTGACAGCGCGACGACTACCCACTGAAATCAAAACCCGATTGGCTGGGATTGGAAAGTTGAAACCGCTCTTCCCCCCTCATCCATTCTATCAAACTCATAGCGGTATTCACAGCCGGGTTTCCTTGTATTCCACTTTGGTACTCGGTTCTGATGCGATAAATCCATTCCCCGAAAGTTTTGACATCCCTTTCTTTGCCGGAAATAACAATGCCGAGCTTCAGAGCTTCTTCGGCCTCTGGAGTATCAGATAAAACACCTGCGCATGGATGGGAGTGTGCTGCCGTACTAGCGATATCCAGGGTTATCGTTACACTATTGTCTACTTGTAGTCCATGCCGAGTAGTTAATTGCACTGCTATTGTAACATGCCAAATGCCGACTTTCAACCTCATCGATGTCCCAGTTCCATTAAGTACCACAAGCGGTCGAGTGGCCTGAGGGTAGAGCGGGGCCATGATACGGAATTCTTCCATTTATATCAGGACGTATACTGCCAACGGCATACCTCTGGTGATACCAAAACCTAGTATGTAATGCAATAGGTACAAGGAAGATCGCGAGCAAGGAGCAGTTGAAGCTGAAGCCTGAGTGCAGATCTCCAAATAGACTTTCGCAACGTTCCGAATAGACCGAACGGATCATAAACACCTGAACGTTCCGAGGAAAGCGCCGAGGTGGCTAACATTTCCATGCAATATGGTCCGATCATATTTTGGAGGCGTTTACGGGTGAGAGAGAACAGCGCAGCCGATTCTGGTTCGTCTTTCAGGTGGTCTATGATGCATAGTAGGACGTCCATGGTAACCATCTCGTGGTGAAGAATGGAATGTGGTAATATATTGGATTTCTAAATGGGAAATCCGTATCCAATAGCTTTTCGACTCTCCGGAAGTGAGCAAAATATTCTCAGCGCCGCAGACTCTGGAACTATTCTTCACTTCTTCCGGGTTCTCCTGATATGTCATCTGTCTCTCGTGGATCTCGAGTCCGCCTTGGTGTAATTGAGAAAGAATTTCTGCGTGGAAGTTGTGATTCGAAGCTAATGATGATTTTTGGGGTTTGAATGTGTGTGAAATGTGTTCTGAATCACTTCGTCATAAAACTAACCCGTTCAATTCTACTAATCCGTTCCAGTCTCCCACTGACAAAATAACACCCGCTAACCTCTAGGGGGTAAGGAGTCAGAGGGGGAGAGGGCCTCGAAAATGGTGTTGTGCTTTCGATGACAGTCAGCTGATCTGAATGAGATTCAAATTAACACCAACTTTGGTGGCTCTGTTGGCACTAGCAGAATGCCCGTTTTGAAGTGTTGACGTCGCTGTTCGACGCATATGAATACGACAATCCAAACAAAAACACGAAAAGAAAACAAGCCATTATGGATTCAGAGTACAATAACATTCTTCATTAATAACCACTTAACCCATCAATTGCCTAATATCCTCCGGTGGCCATCTAACCTGAGCAAAACCAAGACATCTCTTAATACTTTGCAAGAATTTTCTCGTGACCTCATCACCCATCACATGTCCCTTATCAGTCTCATGCAATTTCTCGCGCGCACTACGCTCGTGAATACCTACCATGGTAACACCAATTGGCCATGCAGCTTTTCCAATACTGAGACGTAGATACCCATCATTTGCATCGACGTAGCGTTTTTCCTGGGCTGCTTTGACGATTTCGACGATGGGTTCTAGAATTCCTTCATCTAGATCTCCTTTTTCAAATTTGCGGAATAACTGTACTTTGTCAGCTCAAGAAATTATAAGGATGGAATAAAAGACTCACAGGAGTCATACTCTCCTTACTCTGAACCATAGCATTATAAGCCGCCTTACTAGCAAACGTATCTCTCTTCTCCTTTTCCAAAGCTTGCTCCCACTCCCCCAAAACCATCGTAAAGTAACTCGCCAACTGTCTAAACAAATACTTCCTCCCCTCCTCATCCTTGGGTACAGTCTCAACCTTCATATCCTTCTCCTCGACCAATACCAACGTCGTAGGAATCGGACCCGTAGTCATCACCACTCCCAATTTCCTATACCTCCTCAATCTCTGCCTATGACTCTCCGCAAACAATTTTGCAGGATGTCCCATCTCTCTTAACTTCTCCACCAACTCCTCATCTGCAATATCATCCTCCACAACTTCCTCCACCTCCTCCTTGACCAACTCCGGTAACCCCAATCTCTTCCTTCTCCTCCTTTCCTCCTCCGCTTCTCTTTCTTCCCTTTTTTTCTTGGATTCTTCCGCTAATCTCCTACGCTTTTCTTCGCGCACTTTATTGGCTTCCGCCTCTTCATCTTCGCGTTTGCGCTTTTGGGCAATTTTGGCTTCGCGTTCGGCCTCGAGGGCGCGTTGTTCGGCGAGATATTTGGCTTGCCGTTCTGCTTCAATTTCAGAGCGTTTCATATGTTTCTTCGATGTACTACTAGAGGATTCGCTCTTTTTAGCTATCTCCTGGGCCATGAGAGATGCGAAGTCCATGATGGCGGATGTGGTGGTTTGCGGCGCCGGAGAAGATTGAAATTGTGGTGATGGAATATGAAATTTATGATTATGATGAGCTTTTATCTCATCACTGATTTCTTAGTTGAGCTCGGTGGATGAATTAATTGAAGGGCTGGCTCGTTGTTCATCTACGATATGTTGTCGTCAGATTACATGAAGTACGAGGCTGAACATTCTTTGACGAGGCCTCGATTCTGCCTCGAGAACTTCTTCACCTCCATACATATTCCAACACTTTTCTACCTCTCTCTCACGAACCATAATTATCCCAGTGAATAATACAATTATGGCAACAAATACCCTAACAAAAATTGATCGTAACACCACCGTTCCATTCCATCTAAAGCTTTTTTACAAAAGTGGTTCATTTCACAGGTACGTAAACAAATCTCAGCCTTCTCCCCCAAAATATTATTTTTGTTAACGTGATTTTAGTCTTGAGGAATTTAGTCCCCATGGGGAGTTACCCCTTCATGTTAACATATCTACATGGCAATCATGTACTCTGCGCGAATTATCACATTTACTAGCGACGGCGCTCCCAGATCTTCTGCCCGATCCGGCGATAGGTACTCGTCTTTCTTTTCGTCTTATATTTCCCGATACACGACCTGCTGTTAGCGGCCCTGCGAGGTTTGTAACGAAAGATTTGGGTAGTGTGGTGATTGGCGATGGGGGACCGGGAATCATGCCAGATGATGAAGAAAGTGCGATTGTCGCGGGAGGAATTATGGCTGGAGGTTTGATGGGGGAACCAGAGAAGACATTACAGGATGCGAGATTTGTTATAGGAGATTATGTTTGCTGTGCGATATTACCACCAATGGCAGATGGGGGGGTTGCGCCACCACCTATTGGTCCATCGAGGGGAGGGTTTGCGGGTGGAAGATCTGAAATGGGTGGTTTTGGGGGCAGAGGGGGAATGGGACCGCGAGAGAATGGATTTGGAGGTGGATACAGGGGAAGAGGGGGTTCAAGAGGAGGATTTGGTCAGGGTATGGGGCCGGGTCTGGGAGCAGGTGGTGTACCAATTGGAGAATGGAGACGAGGGGAAAGAATACCGGATGGTCCATCTGGGGGAAGAGGTCGTGGGTATGGGGGTGGAGGAGGATTTGGAGGTGGAAGGGGTCGATATTGAGGGGGTGGAACGATATGTGATACCAATTACCACGCTCTTACGAATGATGGCACAGTCGTTTCCTTGAAACGCTATACATGACCTTTTACTCGATTTCCCGCGATTTATTGGAATGCGAATGGCAACTTCTTACAGTGTCATCTCAACTCTCTGGGAAATTTTACCGCGGTACTAACAAATGGGTGGTTATTGGATCGAATTTTAGAAGCGTATCAGGTCAGTCCTATAAAAGTTATTTTGTGTTTAATAAAACCGAGAAATATCAATACCCAAGATCAAGATCATACAGACATACTTCAAAAAACGGTGATGAATGCAAGCTCGATTCAGTGAAAGTCGATGGTGCCATAAAGACTCTCATGATATTTCTCTCCGGCATATGTACAGTTTCTGCCTTTCGTTTTGGAGCCTAATTCCTGCATTGTTTCCACTCTTCCTCGTCTCTTGTCTTCCATCTACCTCTCCGCAATAGTATCACCCCTACGCTTTCCTCTCATTTCCCATTTTCCCTAATCCTTTATTAGTTTCCCATGTCTAATCGCTGCTGAAAATAGCATATAAATTCTTACTTCAGTCGTATAAGCCAGATACCCAAGGATACTCGGAAACACTGCTCCAAACACAAATGTAATAGCAGCAGTACGACCCGTCCATCGAAAGTACTTGTGGCGATTTGTGAACACATCTATTCCGAATTAGCCTCCTCTCTATGTCTCCCTCTTCCGCTGCGATAATCATGGTATGCGATGCGAGAATGATGTGGTTCGTGGATAGGACATACTATTGTATTTGACCAACGCGGGGTCCATCGCGAGTACTATTTCTCATTAGTCTCAATCTCACAATAACTGCCGCGAAATACAAACAGTGATTATGTCCAGCCATTTTGAATATAACTGCTCGAGTGGATAGGCACTTGTGCTGTTAGCTTTCTCTTTCTTATGTAAATACCAAGGAGGTTCGCGATGTTGAGCTAAGATTTGACGGAGAGAAGTTTTACCGATCCGCTGCCAAATGTAATGCCGAGTTGGTACTTTGATCTCCAGTTTTCTTACAGGTTATCAGTTGGGCCGAGGTGGGATGAGGTGAGCTAAGGTAAGGAATTTGCCTGTGACATAGCTCTTAGGTTTGGAATGAGGGGGTGTGAATCGTTCTTCTTTGTGTTTTGAATATTCCTCTATAGTTTGATCATATCATATCAATATTCCATCAGTTCCAATTCCAACTTCAATTTCATTTCCTATATAATTCAATAGCCATGGCTTCCACAAACTCTTCATCAGATCAACCAAAAATCAAACTTTATTGGTAGATAATCCTCCACATTCCCTTCTACCCTTCTACTCTCCTCACCTTCC
>NGKJ01000031.1:246804-260879 GCA_002162495.1 Myriosclerotinia curreyana | reverse complement strand
CCCCCCCTTTCCAAACCACATATCAAATTATAACTAAAACCCCCAGGCTCAACCAATCCCGCTCCCAACGTATCCTCTGGCTCCTAGAAGAACTTAAAGTCGATTACGAGCTTGAAATCATCCACAGACTTCCCTCCAAACATGCACCTCCAGAATTGAAAAAAGTTCATGCATTGGGGAAATCTCCTGTTCTTACTATTCTTCCTCCTGGGGCTACGGAACCGGTGGTTTTGGCTGAGAGTGCTTTTATCGTGGAGTAAGTGGCCCTCAATCTTCTGGGGTTGTTCTTAATGTTTGAGAGATTTGGGGAAGGGGCAGAAGGGCTGATAGGAAGAGTTGAGGATATATCCGATATCAAGTAGTTCTCGAACAATGATATAAATCGAGTGAAGTACATGGGATATTATCTCACCAACTTTCTACTTTCACAAAGAGAAACATACCCATCACCAAGGCTAACATACTTCAAGATACCTCCTCGACCACTTCACCCATGGAAGCACACTCCTTCCCACCCGCTGGAAGTCCGGCCAAGAGAACACTCTCGGTGGCGAAACCGAAGAATGGACTCGTTTCCGCTATTACATGCATTATGCTGAAGGCTCCTTGATGCCCTTCCTCCTCATCGCTCTTATCATGTCAAGTATGTCCTATCCGTCCCTCCAAACAAGTTCCCCACTAAGCCCCCCCAGTGATCAACTCCCCCAACCTCCCTTTCTTCATCCGACCCATTACCGGCATGATCACCGGAAAAGTGCAGTCTACATTCCTTGAACCAAATTTTAGCACCCATTTCACGTTCCTCAATGAACAAATCCAGACTTCTCCATCTGGTGGCAAATATCTCTGTGGTGAACATCTCACTGGTGCAGATATTCTCATGTCATTTCCACTTATAGCAGCCAAACAGCGTGCCGGGTTGACGAAAGAGAAGTATCCAGATTTATTTGAATACACGGAGAGGTTAGAAAATGAAGCTGGGTATAAGAAAGCTGTCGAGAAGATTGTTGAGATTGAAGGGGAGTTTAAGGCACTTTAATTTTAGCGATCAATCGGCGAAATGGAATGGGAGGATGTTATAACCGCATAAGTGGGAGGGTTTAGGAAATCATGGATGGATGTGCTGCACCCATCACATGTGTATATTGTCACTTGCATCCAGCCCAATTTGGAGATATTTCCATACATAAGAGAAAATGTTAGAGGGCACGCGCATTATCAGTTCGAGTTTTCTGTATACACACACTACGTGTCCATCTAATTGAAATACAACGAGTCTTCCATATTTCATTTATTCTACCTACTACCTATAGGTATGGAATCCAAAGATAAGAACATAAGCATGTTCTACCTTTAATATCTCTTTGGCTCTATAATTGAAGCAACATACAATATCCGTGCCTGCAGTGTGCACTGTTTTGGTTATGGGCGTTCGCCCGGGAGGAGGCTGCTGTGCTTGTCCGAGAAGGCATTGACAATATAATACTAGACGCTAATACATTTCCTCGCTACGGACATGATTCACGTTCTCGACTTATTCGCATATATAACAAAAGGACTAACAGAACACTTTTTGGCGCAATCATGTTGCCCTCGTTTCGGAACTATCTGAATTTTATAAATCTGGATTATGGATCCTGTATTCTGATATGAATATTTTTATGGCTCATATAGGCCACTAGACAGATTAACTTTAAAATAGTCATATGATCGGTCTGACGGTAAAGCCCTATTAGCTTAACCCTCACATGCTGTTACTCTGTATTTTTCGAAATGACCGTCACATCAATTTTAGAACCCTACTTCGATGGTAGAGGATCTCAGTTTATCGATTCTGGAGCTCCCTTTATGTCCTCGGATGTTTTGAATAGTAAGGTGTTTATGTCTGAACTGCAAATTTAAAATTCCTGCTAATTGTATGTTTCGAATCTTTTCAACATTCAGGAGCAAGTATAGTTGGATTGGAAAGTGATAGACTTCAAATTTCTGGTGCCGGACTGCATCTATACCTACTTTGATCCCCAAACCATTGTTCGTGTAATACGAAAAGAGCCTCGGCTATATTAAAGGAGTCAAGGAAAGTTCGAAACTCCTTCGTAGCGATTCTCCCAATCAGTATGCCAAACTTTCAAGGTGAAGACCGATAGATTGACGTGAGCATTATTAGGAGAACGAGGATTATTTTAGAGTGTGTCGCTTCTTAGATAGGATGCGGATCTGAGAAGACATTATTTATATGTTCCAATTATAAGATTAGAAGTGGGAGTAGATTCTGACTGTCTGGTTTTCTACCAAGATGATGTCATGGAATCTTCACAACTATCTATCCCATAAGAAGAATACTATGAAGAGAAACTAAATCAAAACCCGCGCTACAACCGGATATAGGCAAAAGTATTCTAAAAACGGTTGTTTAAACCCTCTCAAGGGATCAGTAAAGATCATATGACACCAGGTGGGTCTAAAGTACCCGCTAGACTACCCCTCACCACTTCTCGGATTTACGGGGTTAAAGATAGCAAGTGTGATAGAGCTTGAATCCAAAATATTGATTGAGTAGAACTAGAGCTAACAAGGTGTAATCAAATTGTAATATGGAATGGAAAACGATGAAGAACGATTTGGTAATTCTCTGTATTACGGATTGGTATGCAGCTATGCCTCCTGATCAGTTGGTTAAAATGAAGAAAATTGAGTCACCTGGCCCTCAATTCACTCTCCTGACCATCGGCCACAATGTCATTGGACCTAACTCTTTTTCAATCTTTTTCCAATCCTCATCCGGCTCACCCACCGGCTCTGGAACCAAATTGTTCTCGCTCACAACCGAGAAGCCATGCTTCTTGTAGACTGGTACACCGTACACAGTTGCATCAAGCCATATCTCCACACCCATCTCGGTAGCCTTCTTGATGCCCCATTCCAATATCATATGGGCAACCCCACGTCGGCGATAGTCCGGATGAGTGTATATGAGATTCAAATCTTTTGGAACATAGTTTTAGTATATCGTTCGGGCAACGGGCAACGGGCAAGGGAGTTCTTACAAAGTTGTGGTCTCGCTGCCATCTTCTTCCGTGGGGCATCGAATCGCTGTAACGCTCCTGCAGCAAAATCTCTCTGCCCTCCTTCTGGGTACCAATATACTTCGTGATCTTCATCATGCTCGAAAGGGTTGATTGGACAAATTTTCCATAATGCACCTCCAACAATCTTCCCAGATTCCGTATCGATGACTTTTTGCCAATGACTCGTTGGGTCTGATCGGTGCCATTCCAATTGACGAGATGTACATTCTTTTAAAGAATTTTCTCGAGCAGTTGGACCTGAACCAATGATGGGACCAAATAAACGGAAGAAACTCTGGTAAGGATTTTCAAAGGATATCCATTCGCATTCGATAAGCTCTGGGAAATCGATAGCAGGATCAACAACCTTTAATTCGAACGGCATATTGGTGTTTTGACTTGAACATTAACTGAGAGGGAGGAGGGTGGAAGATAAAACTTTACATATATACGATTTTGCTTACAAGGTATAGAATAAGTGATGTCACATCGCGTTTGTTCTGCCACCAACCAAAAATGCCATTATAGGTCAACAAACTAATTCCACTCACCTCCGCATATCGTTCATCTCCAATCCATGGCCAGAATAGCCAATCGAACATTTCAATAGTCTTACCAACAGTTAGGTCAAATCATGTGCCTTGCAAACAAACATTGCAAAAGACCACTCGGCTAACGACCTGGATATAGAATGCCTTCCAAAGCCTGCGTTCTCTTTCTGTTGCAGTAATGAAATTATCATTTACTAAAGTCACCTAGATACCTCTTTTATTTACACGTACATGTAACCATACGAAAATTTCACAAGATTGCAGAATAGTAGCTATTCCCGAGCAGACACTTGAAAGTGAGCCATCTCCCAATCTCTTGGCTCTCTTCTAGGGAATTTCAAGACGGAACTTTTATCATCATGAACCAGACATGAATTTTTATCACCGAAACGAACAAGACTCCTCCAACAGAGATTTTTGTTTGGATCCCTCTATCTCTCTTGCCTCGAGTGCTTGCAAGTTTCGCTCTGAAACTATCCATATTCACAACTTTACAATTGCAAGATAATTCAGTATAAAATATCACTACTGGGCAAGACTATTCAGTGCTGAAGCATACGGGCTGTGGGCAGTTCATCCTCAGTTTTTATACAGGAAGTTCACTAATGATCAAGGCCAGCATATCTCAACATTAAGTGATGTAAATGAACCAAATATCCTGAAGGTAGGAATTAACAAGTCAAATCTAAACTAAATTTCCCAATATAAGACAGATGACTTTTACTTAGACTGGTCATGTTTCAGACCTGCTCTTCATTCCCAGTCTATTTTCATTTAGAATTCCAATCAATTCATCTACCGAAATCTAGGCCCATCACTCAAAAGAGATATTCATCGAGGGGTGAGATGATAGTATCATTGTGGACAATATTTTCATTGTTCTCGTCAACCTTTTAACCAAAGACCATGGGATATTAGTAAAATCGCTCCTATTTCATTAAGGTTAGTGAGATCTCCCGCTCAAGGCACTGATAGAGCAAGACAAATCTCTGCAACTCTTAACCTAGGAGGTTAAGAAGCATCTCATTTTTGGCACTCGGATATGGTCAGTATGTATCTCACAACTCCTCTCGGTCTTCAACTTCGCTAATAGAACTCAGATTAAAGTTTTCGCAGCTGTTGGCTTTCACATCTATTTCTCAAACAAGCCGCTGTCGAATCATTCATCTAATCCATGGGCAGGAATAATCGCCACTCAGGTCGCTCTGTGCCTATCCATTCATACCTTTTCCCTCATAATTCAAGCCATTCTTGTCAAGTTTAGAAAATGGCATAATGCGTATAGATGACGTGCGACGCCGTGGACAAACGAAGATTGAGATGCACTATTGCTACAACATTGATAAGTCTGAAAAGTTCAGATATGAAAGGGTTAGAGTCTAGAATTAGGAAGATTTCGAGCAGCACCTTCCAGTTCTCAAGATGGTTCTAAATCTGATCACCCTAAAATACCAAACATTTAACCAGAGAGACTTCATGATCAACCGGTGCAAAAACAGTCAAAGGCGAGAAAGTTATACAAGCCAATCTAATCATGACGGAGACTTCTAGCTAGAACGTGAATGTGATCAAAAATCCTGGACTTTAAAATAATCCCAAATCGCCAAATCGCGTAAGGGTTATAGTCTAGATACCTTGCAGTGCGATTCTCGACCTCGCTTCCCGTGCAAACCCCATAATCCACCCCTTTTAAATTTTCAAATTTTCGTACAGCAGGAATTTAGGGAATGTAAAATATGCTTCTCGGGAGCTGAAGAGGTGGGATAATGTATTGAATGTCATGCGCGTATTATAGGGTTTTATATTCTACTTATGAGGGAAATAAACCGTGATAGGTAATTCTCGTCCAGCTATCTGTCGAGTTGGGCCCTAATGCAGGATGTGAACCGAAGTCTCAGAGTAGACGGAAAAG
The DNA here is from genome assembly GCA_002162495.1 of Myriosclerotinia curreyana. NCBI lineage: Eukaryota > Fungi > Ascomycota > Leotiomycetes > Helotiales > Sclerotiniaceae > Myriosclerotinia > Myriosclerotinia curreyana. The sequence goes on along the minus strand of NGKJ01000031.1, from coordinate 255,348 downwards.
ATTCCTAGCGAATGGCGTACGCCGCACTGTGGGATATAAGTTCTAGGATGGGTGTATATATATTCTGTGATACAATAACTGTTGGATTCACCGGGTCAGGTGAAGATCAACAAATAGTACTATGGTTTTCACGTCTTATTTATTGCTTAAGGAGAGCTAGCTACTTAGATGGAGAGAACCTATATAAGGTCCTTTGCCGAGGGCTAGAGCCTAGTACGGCTCGCTAGCCTAATCTGGTACGGTCATATGATTCGTCCCGACAATAACTATTTCTGATTGTTTATCCATACATAATACATCACTTAAACTCCCTTCATCTTTCAGTTCCTTATCATAATTCTAAAACCTTTCCCCTTTTTAAAACTTATACTTAATTAAGATTAAGATTAATTCGAAAATGGAAACAAGCTTAAAGCTTATAGGCTCGCTAGGCTTATATGGATCCTTATGTGGGTTCCTATATGGATCCTAAGAAAGCTTATATAGGTCTTTAACAAGCTTATTGGGTGTTCAGAAAGCCTATATGGGTCTCTGTATAGGTTTTTAACAAGCCTATTGAGTTTTTAGCAAGCCTATATGGATCCTTACATAGACCTTATAGGGCCTTTCAGCGTATCACCCTATAAGAGGCCTATAATCTCGACCATAATGACCGCGACCTTCGTAGTTAGTAGTTACTTTCAACCCTCATAATCTGATTACCCTAAGGCCATCTTTACAGTTGAATTAGATGAAGATGGATGACCTACCTACCCAAGACCTATTATTTTTTGTCGGATGGGTTGAAACTGTCTTCTTCTTTGTTGGCATATATATATCCTTATTTTCCGTGGTTTTGGGTTACCAATCCTATTCATGAAATGTAGATGGATGAAGCTTTTTATACTCTATAACAAGTTTTTTTTTTTACCTCTTGCTTTCATTACCTTTATGATCAATCTACTGTAATGCTTATTCGCTGGTCATTAAGATTGATAAATCAAAGGTATTAATATATCTTTGATATATATGAGAAGAGATTTGCAATTCCATACTCGTTGTGCCACTTTCTGTGGGATTTCCTATGGTAATTGACATATTGTTTCCTACAAAAGATATCAATGCAACTTTTCACACAAATCCACCTTGCAGGGTAGGATATCCATATCGAGAAGCCATCTCTCAAACCACAAGATAGATCGTAAGTTGTACAATCGTGACTCCACGTCTCTCACAAATATGTTAAGTTAATTGTAAGATCTTATATGCTACGCTTGGTACGCTTGGTGTGCTTGCATGACATCTCAAATTTCTGGTTATTTGTAGAAGATTGTGGACTTCTAGACTGGTGATACTTTGAAGGTATAAATAAGTATATTGTATGAGAATGTACTACTGTAGAGATGTTCATTCAAAAGTAGTTCCTACTTTTGAGCTGTAGTCTAAGGTAATTTGAAAAGGGTTGAACATTTTAGGTGTCAATCATAATCATATAGCAATTCCCCTTGTGATTTAGCTGTGATGACATTCATATCATATCTTCTTGCTTTTATAAGAATTTGATTTCGTATAGTTTTTAACAATATCTATAATTAGCAGGTATTTATAACTAATATGTCATCTACAATATCCTTCTTTTCTACCAATGAGAACAGTAAGGAACAGAAGGAATCCTAAAGGTTTTTATGAATTTCTCAGAAGCTCTTGTAGGTATTGGCAAATATTACATTTGTAATAAGCCCACTCAACATGAGGTAGGTAAGAATATCAAAGTCCAAATTGACCATTTTGTAAACTCATCACTCTAAGGCTATGGTATTGACCTGAACTTTTCGTCATCATCAATACAAATAACAAGTTCCGCGAAGTGTATATATTTGAGAGAGATATCATTCTTCAGATTTTGATCAATGGTTATACTACCTAGTGATTGATGATGGCTTTAACAACTTTGAACTACAGCTACAGCCTACTACAGCTTTCTTGACACGGCGTTGGTGGTGATGATGTTGGGTGTACGAAGTAGCTTGTCGTGTTATTTGGGGATGTTGTATAGGGATGGAGTGGTTGTTTGATTGGGGTTTGATTGTGGTGTTTAATTGTGAGGTTCGATTGTGATGTTCAACTATGATGTTCAATTATAATGTTCCAGCTACATGCCTCTTGGAATGATGAGAAAGAAAAGACATGTTAAACTAACTGAAAATACTATTTCCATAAAATTTTGCGTTTGGGGGTGTTTGGAATTTGGCAGAAAAGGAGAGAGGGAATGAATGAAACGAATGAGTGAGTGAGTTGATAAGGAAATCTGTTATGGGTTGATTTTGTAGGATATATACAAAGTAGAAAGTATCAAATATCTCACGTAGACTACTCCGTACATATATATAATCCCCATCCTCCCTTTCCAAAACCAACACAACTATTCGAAAAGATAGGTCATAGACTTATTATTTTTTAATAGATAGAAAGAATACGTGACTCTACGGAGTAGTATCCAACATTCTACTCGTATAAGTGGGGTGATTGGTGATTGAACATCTTTACCAACAGCCTGAGCCATCCATGCCTCTTCCTCGGACCGACCTCGATAACTCGACACTCGAAAGTGGAGTGAGGGTGAGTGGGTGGGTGGAGGAGAGGGATGGAGGAGAGGGATGGAGGGGTTGGAGGGGTTGGAAGGTGGAAGTTGAAATGGTTCAAAATGTTTCTATCTTCAATCGAAGGGAAGGAAGGAAGGTTGCTAATATCATTTCACTGATTTCACAGACCATAACCTGGGCATACATAACCTGGGCATACATACATACATACATACATACACCCATATATACATACATACATTCATTACTCATCCCCAAAGTTACCCAATACACCGAGAGAAGAAAAAATCCACTTGGACCCCTCTCGTTCGTCAAAAAGTTATATTTTACAAGATGGAGGATGGGAGATGGAGATGGAGATGGAGATGGAGATGCAGATATCGATATCTCTCCGTATTATTGGGTGGGAATAATATGATTTTGGATTTTCCTTGATATTTTTTTCTATCATCATTATTCTTCCTTCCTTCCTCTGCGTTTTCATTTTATAGTGGATACGATACTTTACTTACACTGTCGGTGAGTATTTGCTGTGCATTTGTAGTGGACTGCAATGCATGGAAGTGGAGTGTTTGATGTAGGTAGGTAGTGTTAGTGTCATACAGCGAACGGCTTGGGCGTGAACTTACTTGGGTTTGGTTCAGATGGATGGGTGAGGGGGTGAGTGGGCGAGGGAATGGTGGGTGAATGGTGATAAGTTGATGAATCTGATGATGAGTTGATGAGTTGATAGGTGAGTGGATGGGTAAAATGGAATATGGAATAATAGAGATTACGCCACTTCCTATCATTTGGTTCACTGAGTTTGTCTTTGCAGATAAGGCGTTCTTTTGGGCTCAGAGACATACATGTAGAGTAGTAGTATATGCATGTGTGAGTGCATGAGTGCATGAGTGCATGAATGCATGAACATAAAGGAGATTTTGGAGAAAATTTTTGATGGAAGAATTTGAGAAGGGATGGAGGGGTTCTGTTGTTCTGTTGGTGATAAGATGGATATTTGTTGTTTCCAATTAATATTATATCTATGCTACCTCATTGATATTAACCATCCATCATTAACCATCCATCATTCATCATCATCTATCAGTCTCCTTCAAAAAGATAAGTTGTCATTGTCATTGTCATTGTCATTGTCATTGATAGATAGACAATAAGTGGGATAAAGGTAAAAAATCATTCATAGGAATTTGTTAGTTAACCACCACCCACTTGACTTAGCCATCAGAAACAAGGATGATAATATCTTTGACGCATCATAGTGGAACTCATCTCCAACGCAGAGATTATTATAATAGAAAGAAATCCAGGAAGATATCAAAAAACTAACTAGTAGTTTGATCAAGGAGGTGAGAGAGAGGGTGAGAGAGAGTAAGAGAAGGGTGTACGTGGCAGCTTGGTGTTTGTGTCTGTGTTTGTGTTTGTGTTTGTGTTTGTGTTTGTGTTTAGTTTATGGATGAATAGGTAGGTAGGTAGGTAGTCATTCATTGTTGTTGTCGTCTTATCTTTATTAGATGATGGAGGGGTTGAGAGGTTAAGAGGTTGAGGAGGGGGTTGAGGGGTACAATAGTATAGTATAGTATCGTGAATATGAATATGAATATGAATATGAATAAATAATTCATCGCATTATTATTATTTATTTCATACAATACCTTACTTACCGCCAGCAAATTCCTTACAAATTCATAACCTCATACACCCATACACCCATTTTTGAACCCAGTTTTTACTTTCCCTTCCCCTCTCCCCTCTCCCCCCTCCCCCAGCATTTTGGCCTCATCCATCTCATCCATCTCATTCATCTCATTCATCTCATTCATCTCATTCATCTCATTCATCTCATTCATCCAACACAACAAGTTGATCCATCCTATCTAAGACTACCTATATATTGTTAAGCGATAGGCGATAGGCTAATAACTCAGTTGGCTGTTGGCTGGCTGTACTTCGTCATAACTTCTATTAACCTTGATAGCTGGCTGGGGGCTGCCTTTTTATTTCTATTTCTACCACTTTCCTCAATTCCCCCCTCATCCATCCTCTTTCCCCTCTTCCTCCAATTTTCATATACATTAACTTTACAAAATTTTGTAGAGATTTTGTAACTTGTCGGAATATTTTAGGACTTTCTCTTTTATACATCAATAAAGTCATCTTATATTCAAGCAATGGCTTCCCAAGGTGAAGACGTTTATGCAACGGTGAGTGAACTTCTTAACCCGAGAAGAATGGGATGAAACTGATGAACTGATGATTTGGTGATAGCTTCTTTTGACCGATACCTACCTTCCAGGTATGTTTTATAATGATAAACTTATTGGAAATCATTAACTAACTCTTAAATCAAGGTGCTCTGGTTTTGGCACATTCTTTACGAGATGCTGGAACTACCAAGAAAATCGCAGTGCTTGTCACTAATGATTCGGTGACAACTGAGAGTATGGCAGAACTTGAGGTAAGTTTCTCCTTTTGAGCCATTCCCTAGCTATTCTAATATGTCTTCCTGTTTCTAGAACATCTTCGACTATGTTATCCCTGTCGACAGAGTTGTCAATCAAGCACCAGCCAACCTTGACCTCATGGGCAGACCAGACCTTCACTCTACCTTTACCAAGATTACACTATGGAAGCAAACACAATTCCGAAGAATAGTTTACATGGATGCAGATATGGTTGCTCTTCGCGCACCCGACGAGTTGTTCGCCCTACCAGACCCATTCTCCGCGGCACCAGATATCGGATGGCCAGATATTTTCAACACAGGTCTCATGGTTTTAAACCCAAATTTGGGTGACTACTATGCTCTTGAAGCCATGGCACAGAGAGGAATTTCTTTTGATGGAGCTGATCAAGGTTTACTTAACATGCATTTCAAGAATACTTATAACCGTTTGAGCTTTACTTACAACGTCACTCCATCTGCTCACTACCAGTACCTTCCAGCATTTCAACATTTCCAATCTAGCATTAGTGCCGCACACTTCATCGGAACGGATAAACCATGGAAAGTCGGAAGACAAGCAAGCGTTGGGGCCACCCCTTACCACCAGATGACCGGAAGATGGTGGGCTGTTTATGATAAACATTACAAGCAAACCGTAAGCTTGATTTCTTCAGCCGTGGATGGGATCCCTTCAGCCATGGAGGAAGCTAATGTTTCTCAGTCGGATAACGGAATCTCCAACGGAGGAGCACCATTCATTGTACAATACCTTGTTTTTGGAGAATTCCAGCCCAATACCCAGGAGGAGCAATCCCGGGGAGCCCAACGTGAGACATTTCAACATATTACTGTCATTGATGATACTACTACTACCACAGCAGAGGACCCAACCTATGAACATATTGAAACCATTTTGGAAAGAGAAGAAGCTTATGATCCCCCAGTACAGGCAAAATTGGACCAAACTCGGAAACTCCCATATTCTGCATGGGATGCCAGCAAGTAAGTTTGACAATCTAAAAGAGTGAGGACTATCTAACGTTATGTAGAGCGCCGCCACCACAAAACTCAAGACCAGAAGCCTCAAATCTCCCTGGTACCCATTATCAGATGTCCAGCGATGCTACTCCATTCCAAGCACCAAACCGTTACCCCGAGCCTCCCAATGGCATGTACTATGAAGTACCAAAAGGCCCAAAATATCAAAGACCACCACCAATATTTCCATGGGAGGCTAACCCATCCACACCCTCAAGAGTATTCCCTGAAGATAGTTATGATGACACAACAGTACCAGAAACTCCCGTCGCCGGTTCGGTAGTCGCAACGACCGAGGATGAAAGAAGCATGCCAGCTACTCCTACAACTCCAACCATGTCAGGCTCAGCCGATCCATGGCAAACTTATGGTAGAGGAAACGCATGGGATGAAGTTCCTGAGATTGAACGATATATTGGCAGCATGACAAAGAATCGTAAAGGCAACATCCAAGTCCTACAAGGATACGGCTCAGGTATATCACAGATTTCCAGTCCAGGAGACCGTAGGCGTAGTATGAAGCTCACAGACTTTCCAACAGAGCTCGAACGGCCTAGTTTACCGGTAACCCCAGCACCAGTTAGAACACAACCTAGTTTCTGGGGTGAAGAGAGAGATGGGGAAGGTGCATTACCTCCTGCGGAAGGAGTTCCAGCACAACAAGATTGGGTAAGACTCTTTGATGAATTCAATGGAACTTTTGATGTCTTCAAAAGTCTCTTTGAAGATCCCAAGAGACTAGCCCTTGGCCCCAGTACCCTGTTTTATGATCTCAAGAAGCTTTTGAATCTTTTCAATAGGCTATCGGATGATCTTAGGAGATTCTCACTGACACCCGGACAGGACCCAGCAGCTCAACTTGATATGCTTGCTAGGCGTCAATCGGATGTTCTAGCCAATAAATTGGAAATGCCCACTCGCGAGATGCCATCGAGACCACTGCCATATGGATCCGAACCCGTCAACCAAGGACAAGGTGGAGCTATTCAGGAACCATCTTACCATGGACCAGGAGCTGCTTGGGAGAAGAATGAGGATTATGCCACAAGAGAAACTCCTTTACTTCCAAGTGAAGAAGAGAAAGATGTTTTGGAGACTTAGAAAATCAGGTCCTATCTCAATAAAATTTGCACATTATGTACCCATGTAAATTCACGTTTATTCGTTTTTATATCATGCGTCTTTTTGCCTTTTATATTTCGCTATATTGGATCTTCATTTTTCGTTCAAGCATTTGCACACAGCATTGCGCTACAAGCATTTCAGTCTACAATTGCCTTGTGTGGTTAGCTTTCTTTTGCATTTGTCAATAGGAAGTTCGAAAGTCGTATATATCTAACTTTTGTGATGGGATGAAAGGATGATTGCTTTAGGAGCTAACTTGTTTTGATGGGAGGAGAAGAGAGTAGTGAGAAGATGGCTTATATCGTCCAGGGGATGCTTGTGAATAGTGGGCGTTGAGTGAGTTCTCGTTGGATTGGTGCACAAAAAGTTGATGGGTAATTGATGAGTTGAAGGGATGGAGGCGAATGAACATAATGATTATGATCACCGGATGTAATTATGGAGTGGGAAGAGTCTAGTCTAGCCTTCTTCTATTCGGATACCTCATCGCGGCTTTAATGTTACAATTGTTTGTTTGGTATATGATATGATATGATAAGTTGGTGATTCGAGTGTGAGAAAGATATGAAGTTTATGTTGAGGATGTAAAATGAGATGTGATGTGTGATGAGGGGGTATAGGAGGGAGGTTGGGAGGTTTGGAGGTTGGGTATGCTGAGATTTTCACGTTTAAATCAATATTATAAGGACTGATGAGATGAAATGAATGGAGGCAAATAACCTTAAGCAAACCTTAGCTGGGTTAATTTGTAATATTGCTGAACCTGTAGAAATGTTCGAGCATAAGAATAGAATCATGAGGTTGAATACTTATATTTGCGGGAGCTCACCGGGCGGGATGACGAAGTTGCTCTGTGCACCAAGCGCAGAACGCGGCCGCCTTTTCCCGTCGCGGCCGACTCTGCATGATATATTTCTCGACCTAAACTAAGTGAACTTTCCTTTCTTTTCCCCCATTGCCATAGGGTACAGCAAGCACACATCAGTAACAATGGGCAAGAATAAACGACTCAAGTCCTCATCCAAGAAAATTAAAGGAGGTCGAGGCCTGGGCAAACCTAAAGCGGGTGGGATTTCTAAAGCTTCGACGGCTGGTTCTTCTGTTGCTTCGAAATTGAACTCGAACTCGAAATCCAAATCCAAATCCAAACCCACTCAACACACCGCCCCCATCATCCCCTTCTCCCCCACCGACTCCATCCTACTGATAGGCGAAGGCGATCTCTCGTTCGCGCGCTCGCTAATCACGCATCATGGGGTTGCGAAAGTGACGGCGACGGTTTATGAGAGTTCGCTGGAGGTGCTGGGGGAGAAGTATCCGGCGGCGAGGGAGAATGTGGGGGTGATTGAGGGG
>NGKJ01000031.1:199408-244436 GCA_002162495.1 Myriosclerotinia curreyana | reverse complement strand
GAGGTGAAGAGAGGGGAGGTGAAGAGAGGGGAGGTGAAGAGGAGGGATGGATGTGAAGAGGAGGGATGGATGTGAAGAGATGTGAAGTTAAGTTACTTACCGGCACTGATACCTGCTGGAGTCATGCTAGGCACGATGTTGGGGTCTGGTATATCCATAGCAGGTAAATCCATATTGACTTTTGTTTATATGGAAGGAGTGTTTTTTGATTCTTGATTGTGAATTCAAGAATGTCTTGAAGTTGTGTTGCTCAGATTCAGCTTGAACTTCTTTCTCTACGAGTCTAGGCTGGCTGGCGATAAGGTTAAAGCTTCATATATTTAATTTGCTATCTTAGCGTTTGATTTTTTGGGGTTGGTACGAACTTGGAAGTACTGCAAGGCTGAGATTATGCCTTGGGTTTTTGAAGAAGTAAATATTCAGTATTTATGATTATCATTTATTATTAGATTTAGAGTATTATTCTTAATTATTCTTAATTATTTGGATGATATTTTATAAAATTTATATGTTATATGTTATATGTTATACTACCTAGGTATCTACTAGCTCAATGTAGCTGAACTCAGATAATAATAACTAGGTAGTCCTTTGTCCAATAATGATTAAATTAATAAATTAAAATCTATCTAAACCTTTATCTTTACTAGCTCTGCTCTCTCCTCTCTCCTCTCTGCTCTGGTCTCTTTGGTTCTGGTTACCCGGTATGTATTACAGAACCCCACAAAGCAACACAACATCAAAGATTCTCGACTGACCTCCGCCACTACTACTCTTTACCCGACTTATTACACATTACACAAACATAACATCTGCTTCTACTACAAAACCCACATCCACATCCACTCTACTTCTATTCTGCTCTGCTTTACTCTACGAGTCGGAGTCTCTACTCTCCTCCTCCTCTACTCTATCAATCTACCCAATCATTGCAAAACCCACTTGACCGTCGAACAGTCGAGGTCAGAGGTCAGTGGTCAACAAAACATTTCGATAAAAGAATAACCTCACGAATAAAATCTCTCCACATCCTTTATCAATTAATCCACCTAAAGAGCTTCATATCCATAGCCATACCCATTCTCCGTACAGTAATCGCTTTCGACAGCATACTGCTGTGCTGTGCTTGATTCAATTCAATTCAATTCAATTCAATTCAATTCAATTCAATTCAATTCAAGTCATTTCAATCCTTTTATGTCCAGGCGACTACTCTTTTCAATGGTGATTTCACCTTCCTCGCAATCGACATATGAACGATCACACTAATTAATTAATAAAGTCTGGAAACTTTGATGATCCACCAAGCCAATCAGCTTCAGAATCTTCCTTCGAAAACGCCGAAAGACTAGTGCAGGATATCTTACAGAACGGCCCTGGTTCGAATGCGGAAATAAGTCCATCGGGTGAACTTTACAGAGCAATAAATCGATATACACAAGCACGACGAGAAGATCAATCAACTCCATCGTATCCTAATCCGGAAACTATTAGAAATATGTCGTCATCAGATCGTAGAGTCATCAATCAACACAGGTCAGTAAGAAGACGCATATCGAGACATCCTATTACATATCCACCATTCGAAACTCTTACTGAGGAAACTGAAAGGGAACTTCTCGCGGCAAGCGCACGACGAACGGAATTGGCTCGAGGCAATAGACGACGAGATACCGCCAGATCTACTCAGGCACCACCGGTTCGTCGAAGACCCCGCCTTTTCGAATCTAATCGATATATGGAACCACAGAGAGCTTTACATGATGCCAACTCATCAACTTTAGAGCTCTTTCAAGCTCTATCAGAAAGCATCGGAAATCCAGCTTCTCCCCCTTCCAGGCTATCGTCACCCGAGTATGTTGCCGAGGGAGAACATAATCGTAGAGTTAAGAGAAGAAAACTGGATCATGATAATACAAAGGACTCCTGGGAAGGTTTCAAGTATGGAAGGTACGGTCAGGTCGAACCTGGTACTCTGCAAATGGAGATTGTCAGTTGTGACGGGGGACAATTACGAAATGACTTTAATGGAGAATATGGATTGGAGAATGTTCTGAAAGATGATTATACGGTCTACTGTACTAAAAGTAATCGTTGCAATATGATATTAAAGCACCAAGGCGAAACCACATTCTCTCTTACGGAATTAGTCATCAAGGCACCACATAAGGGATACACAGATCCGTTAGTATCTTAATTTCCTTCTTGATATCGCGCAATACTAATAGATTCAGAGTTCAAGAAGGAATGGTATTCATCTCCGGGACATCGAACGACCTTTTAACTCGTACTGCTCAATATCAAATTCAATTCTCACCACCCCGCAATTCAGAGCGCCCACCTATAATATCCATTCGTCATCATCATGATGGTACTAGTAGTATGACAACTGCTCAAGCGCGTGCTGGACGGCTTGTTGCATTAGGAGCTCAGGATCCAGAATGCGATTTGAACGCTCCATATGTGCCTCCCACTGCTCAGATTCCGTCCGACTTTACCAACATTACGTCACCCTATCAAGTCACCATGGAATGTAGTAGTGACTTTTCCGATAATGAGGACCAGCCTCGACGAAACAATCGACTTTACAGAATGAGAAGGGATATTCCACCAGAGGAGGAAGACATCCCAATCGTCGATGGCGAAACAAGTGATGAAGACCGTTTCACAGGACGACACGAATTTTCTAACAGGCCCCCGAGTAATTTTCGTAGTGACCTCATGGGCTTACTACCAACTTTACGTCGACGCGAAACTGCTAGTAATATCACACTAGCCGAAGCGGCCGAGGCATCACAACTTGCAACGCAAGAAGCAGTTCGAGCTGTTGGTGGTGAGCTTATGGTTCCTCATGCTAAATTCTTCATCGAGAGGGATAAGAGTAAATGCACTATCAAGTTTAGTACGCCTATAAGTGGGAAGTACATTCTTTTGAAGCTTTGGAGCCCGGATGGGAGGGGAGATGGTAATATCGATATACAAAGTGTGGTCGCGAAGGGATTTGCAGGTCCGAGATTCTTTCCTAAGGTTACGATGATGTAGGTAGGCATATGGTTTGGGCTACTAATGGAGATAATGGTGGGAATATGATGATGGCTTGGGATTGGGATCAGTATATTTTGGGGCGTTTTATGGATGGATGAAATGGAGTAGATACGTCGGCTGGCTATTCATCTTGTGGGATACATTGGTGGCATCTGGTGGCGTACACCTGGTGGCATACATCTGGTGGCATACCTACATCTGGTGGCAACATTTACTTGATGGAAATGAAATGCTTCAGATCGTAACTGAAATGCTGGTCATAGTACTCGTATAGAGTGAAGATAAAATAATCTACGTATTCTGCATGGAAATACTTTGGGTCTTCGTGGTAATATTCTCTTATCGATTTATCAATTTATACTAACCAACACATCCCACGATCTTAAGCAATTACAAAGCCCTATATATGTAGTAACAATCAATTGGTTATGCATATCGTGCTTACAGCATCCATCCAAGAACACTTACAAGAGCAATCAATATCCCTACATCCGATACTTTCAAATGTCTCTAATAAGTGTTCAGAGGTATACTTAAAAGATGAAAGTGAGAGAGATGCTGATGATTCTCTAAGTCAATAAGATGGACGGGATGGGGATTCTAGTAATCCAAAAAATAAAACTTGTCTCAAGAATATTGCTCAAGATCTAGATAGGAACTATTCATAAGAGTAGAGTGATACAGTATAACATTATGAGTGTAGATTGTATCACCAGTAACCATCCACAGAGTCTGGTGCAATGTGGAACGATCCTTAAAAAGTGAAGTGAAGTGAAGTAGGTACTAAAGTAAGTACCTCGATATCGCTTTGCTAACTGTAGGTAGCTTGAGGTTACCTACTGTACACACTATGGTTGATTCCGTAGATGCTCTTCTTGATGAATGGATCGATGGCGCAAATTCGGGAGGAGGGTTGGATGTAGGGTTTTGTGACTTTCTTTTTGATCTGGACCTGGTTATTGTGCTGTACTGCAGATGCGGATGCAGATGCAGGCATGGGAGGGAGCATAGGAGGGAGCACAGTGTTGAGTCCTAGGATGTAATGACAATGTTGATACGAAAATAGGGCAGTGGGTTCTGATATATCGAGATTAGATTGAAGCCAATCCACTTAAGGCTTAGCTCGTTAAGCTTATGGACCACCACTTCCTTTCCTGGCTATTCTCTCTTTTCCCTCCAGAAGAGAGTATCCATCAATTTCCGTCCCAATATCAAACTTTCTTCATTCTTATTTCAAATGTATCCATAAGTACCTACCTATTTATAGCTAAATACTATCTTCATGTGAAAACAATCCAGTCAGACAGCAACCACACCACTCACCAGGATGTCAGTGTCTTTTGTTTCAAGCAGCAAAGTCTCGGTCACAGTATCACTTCCACTTGTTCTCTGGTGGGCTATTGTAAGTAATGGCATTGAATAATCATATACTGGTACACATGCTTCTTCCTAAAGCGTTCAGTTATGGTGAGATCCATGTTATGCAGATATTTCCAGTGAGCTCTTCGAGTTAGGGATGCAGGCTACCGCTACAGCATTATGAAACTACTTTTCCCATTATACTCGAACAGTGGTTAAGGTAAATATGAGACTCAAAGGCTTTTAGTAAGGTTGAGAAATTCTCACCTGAACTTGTTTTTGTCACTAAGAAGCTCCTAGGCGGGATTCTCGCGGGCTTTGGATCACGGTAATGAATACGGCGGTTCGAGTGGCTGGCTAGATATGTTGATCCCCATCTTAGAAAGGAATATTTGACTCGAAATCTATAACAGGTGATATTTTATAGCTTGAGGGTTAACGAGTGCGTCAGACGAGTGCGTCAGACTGCCTTTTGATACTTTTCTTTCCCTCTCTATTCACTCTTACCTATTCATCCTCCTTCTTAGTTTTAATTTATACACATAGGGTTCATTTCGGATTCGTAATCCCTCTATCCTTCCGAAGTTACCCAAAAAAATTAATGCAATGTCACCATCGGAGCCATCTCCAAAGCTTCTCATTTGTTCTTCATATCTTATCATTGCACATCTTTGAAACATTTCCTTCGGTGTTCTATCTTCCCGCGTTGAAGACTTTGTGTTGCAAGGGGATGTTTGGTGTCTTTATGTTTGTGATAATATATCACTCCCCATCTATTTTATTTTACTTTGCAACACTAGTCTCGGTCATTTTCTGAGTTCAAAAGTTTTTCGGGTTGTTGCAGTATCGTATGATAGTTCACATCTGATAGTTCTTGTTGAGTTTACTAAGGTCTTATTGTCATTCAACAACTTGATTCTCTCCTTTATCGGAGAGTTTACACCGATAAGCCCGAACGTTACATCTATCCCAAGATCATCTTTCCTACCCACACTTCTAAATCTGCATTCAAATTTCACATTAACACTTCCACCCCAAATCCAGCAACAACAACAATGGCCCGGCCCACAATTCTCCAACCTGTCCCCACAGAAACCCCTCCCATCAACATAGCCATAATCGGTGCTGGCCTAACAGGCCTCACACTCGCCCTCTCCATTTCGGCTCTGCCCCTTCATCAACGCTCCCATCTCCGCTATACCATCTATGAATCGCATCACAGCTATTCGGAAATCGGCGCCGGCATTGGGTTTGGCGCTAGTGGTCATCGCATCATGAAGTTACTTCATCCACAGTTCTGGGAGGAGTATAAGGCGATTGCTAATTGGGGTGATGATGATGTGTGGTGGGATTTTGTTGTTGGTGATCGAGTTGGTTGTTCGCAGGGGAAAGAAAAAGAAGGAAAGGATGGAAATGGAATCAAGGAAGAGTGGGAAGGTAGGAGAATAGCACAGGTGAAGATGAAAGAGGGGAGAGAGGGTCAAAGTACTGCGCACAGGAGATCTTTGATGGATATACTCATCAAACTTCTTCCTCCTTCTTGCGATGTGAGGTTTGGAAAGCGTTTAGTGGGGATTACTTCTTCTTCTGCCCCCTCCCCTCCCATTCCACATTCTCCACATTCCAATGTTACCCTCCAATTCCAAGACGGAACCTCCTCTACCGCAGACCTAGTAATCGGTGCCGATGGCGTAAAATCCATATGTCGAGACATAGTCCTCACACCCACCAACAATGCCCATGCTCTCAAAGCGCGCTTTACGGGTAAAATAGCATATAGAGGATTAATACCCATGTCGGAAGCGAAGAAAAGTATAGGCGAGAAAGCGGAGCAGAGAATTTTTTATTTGGGGCATGGAGGACATGTTGTTTCGTTTCCAGTTGAAGGGGGGAAGAGTATGAATATCGTCGCTTTTGCGAATAGGGAAGAAGGTGTTTGGGAGGGGAGTTGGGTGAGGGAGAATGTGGTGGAGGAGTTGAAGAGGGATTATTTGGATGGGAGGTGGGGGAGCGATGTGGAGGGAATTATGAGGGTTCGTTCATTCTTTTGGATTCTCATGCCCATTACCGTTTTCATTTCGAATTACTTACGTACTAACCACCTTTCTCACACCTGATTGATCACATCTTCTCTTTTTGCCATCCCCAAAACTGCCTCCCTAACTAACACCCTCCTCCTACCACTAGCTCATCGAATCCCCTTCCTACTGGGCAACATTCTACCACCCTCCAGCCCCTACCTTCCATCACCCCACTCTACCCATCCTCCTCATTGGTGATGCAGCTCATACTACTGCTCCGCATTTTGGACAGGGAGCTGGTCTTGGCAGTACGTACTAGGTTTTCCTTCTTCGTTTTCTCTCGCGCTCCTCCTACTTTGTGTTTCACTTGATCCCTGATTATCTCTTGGTGTTTGTGGGCCCATGTGTCGTGCTTTATATAATAGTGTGTATGATATCGAGCTGATTTATTGATGGTGAATAGTCGAAGATGTATATATACTCACGAAATTGCTATCCCACCTTCCCCACCCCCCTAAATCTCACGCCCCTTTTTCTCCCTCTTCCCTACCCCTCTCCCCCTCTCCCCCTTTACCATCCCCAGCCCCAGCCCCAGCCCAACCATACCCCCCTCTAAACCTCACCCCCCTCTTCAAAGCCTACACCACCATCCGCCAACCCCGCGCCACGACCGCCGTCTCCACTTGCAACTCCTACGGGCGCATGCTCGACATGGAAGACCCTCTCATATCCGATGATGTACAAAAGATTGAGAGGAAAGTGAGGGAGATTGCGGAGGGGATTTGGGGGTATGATGAGCTTGGGGAGGGGGAGAGGGCGGTGCGGATTATGAGGGGGGAGTTTGAGGGGGTGGGTGGTGAAGGGGAGGGAGATGAAAGTGAGATGGCTTTTTGATGTAGGTAGTGAAGAGAAGTAATGCAGAAGAAAGAGACAAATTATGAAGTTGAATGATAATGAGCATTTGATAATGGGAATTCTTGGTGACGTGAGGGTATGGTTATACCCTTAAAAACAAAAGGTTGGATGTGTTTCAATCTTGCGCCACTCAACTATTTTTCTTTTCTTGAATCTCCTTCTCTTGACATTTGACTTCCATGTGGAACAGGGTAAAAATAGTGGATTGATGGATGCTGAAGGTGATAGGAATTATAAAACCATTGAAACTCGAAACGAATGGCTTATACTCGCACTCCTTGATGTTACACAACAGTTAGTGGTTCGAACAAACGAAAGCTTATATCCGCAATATGCAGTGAGATGCCCATGTAGGAAAGAATGATCGAGCCCTCCAATTCATGCGAGTGCGTTGTATATAATAACGAAGTATAACTCCATCTATACTCTGTACTCATAGTCATATCTTGATGATACATGCAGCTCTACGGAAAGACTGCAACATCAATAGAGTTATATCTAAATACTTCCTGGGTTATGCATTAGATTCAGATAGCTTGCTTTATGCAGGTGTATTAGTAATGTTACTATCAATTAAAATGTAGTTGTCGAATACCGGGAATTATGCTAGACATCTCGTTTTCTCTCCCTTTAACCTTTGAAACACTAGTATTTTATCCTTCACTAGGTTTTTTGACTGTATTCTTTCTCAGTGTCTTCATAAATTACTCCCAAAAAATCGAAGAAAGAGTTTCCCCAACACGACCAACAATGAGACAGTACGCACAATTATCTACAGATGATGAGATCGTAGAATATCACAACTCAAAAGATTCCAAACTAGATGAAGATTAAGGTCTTCTTTCAGAAACCCGCAAGATACCAGATTTCAAACTTTACCTTCTCTTTATTCTCGTTTGTGGATATATTCTTTTTGATTTAGAGGGGTTTTGTTTAGAGCATCTTTCTAGTTTGAAGCTATAGGAATGCTATACCTCTGCTCACTCCCAGTAAATATTTTTTTCAGGACCACACCTTGATATTTGTGATGAGTATTATCTTTGTGGGTTTGTATTAGTAGGTAGATGTATCTGAATATTCGGGTTTAGCATGATCTCACCAGAGAAGACAGAACAAATTTCACTACCACTTAAAGTTTAATTCTTTCGTAGATAAGTTTTTCGGAGACCCCTATTGGGAGATTGTTCTATTTCATGAAGTCTGCAGCCAACAATTAAAGTTATGAATTTGAAATACTCGTATTCTTTCCTAGTAGGCTAGTACCTTTCTTGTGGTGAGTCTAGACCCAGGAAGCAACCTCCTTGATTCTTGAACAAGCCTAACTACAGCACACAGGCAATATTCAGCACCACCTTCATTTATTTCCAGTATGCTGATAACTCAAGCTTAGTATCAAAGAAGTTTTCATCTACCGAGCAGTCACAGTCCTACCACATTAGCGTTGTTTCTCCTGTAGCTTCTCTGGCAGAGAAGAATCAAGGAAATGCGTGAGCAAAAAGAGGACAAGTACCAGATCTAAACGTACAGAGCAAGGAGGCATGAACGAAACGATATTTTCAAGAATGAGGATAAATTTTGGAAAGCAGATTAGCTTCTTCATCCATGGGGAATACAGACTCTTCCCCTTGAATCAGAAATCCCTAAGACTCATAGCTTTTCGGACAAAAAGTGTTGTCTTGAGCTCTAGAACTACTCCAATACTGCTATTCCTCTGAAGGCCAGTCCTGCAACCCTGCGGAACTTTTTGCTCCACTGGATGATTGAGAAAAATTTCGTCAATAATTTTCGTGACCCCTTTCCGGATTTTTCGCTAATCGTAGGCTAGTACTAGCCCCCCTCTCGCTCCACCGCCCTAATAATAAACCCTTTCCATCCACAGTATTTTAAAAGTCTACTTACTCCCGGTATTACTGATATCGAATGAAATAGCGTGTAATAATATTAAAGCTCATTCGACCCGCTGAAACCCCGAAGTGAGATCAAACGGGGTCCCATATCGAAAAAAAAAATTATATGGTTCTACAGATTAGATATCATGCATACAAAAATATGTGATATGATATCATCACTCCATACTCTTCACATTATCCGCAACCTCAAACTTAGCATCGGTCTTCTGTCTCACCTCCTCAACCTCGACACCTGGCGCCAATTCGGTTAATGTGAGACCGCCATTTACTCTATCGACTTCAAATACACACTAAACGAACGTATTAGCACCGTGATAATCTTTATTATCATGAAAATATAGATAAAAAAACACTTACCAAATCAGTAATAATAGTACTGACAACCTTCGCCCCAGTCAACGGTAAACTACAATCCTGTACGATCTTTGCGCTTCCATCTTTAGCAACATGTTCGGTTGCGACGACGATTTTTGTTTCGTCGGGGTTGGAGACGAGATCCATTGCTCCGCCCATTCCTTTGAAGATCTGTGGTCTTTGTGAGCTCATTTCCGGGTGAAGAGAATGAGGAGCGAGTAACTTACCTTGCCGGGAATCATATAATTTGCTAAATCACCATTTGCGCCTACTTGAAGAGCCCCAAGAACTGATACATCGATGTGACCGCCGCGGATCATGGCAAATGATTCGGCACTATCGAAGGTGGATGCACCGGGTACGAGGGTTACGGTTTCTTTACCAGCATTTATGATATCGCTAGACAGCTATTAATTTACACTCATCAATCTATGCGTGGAAGGAAAATTCTTACGGGTCAACTTCTTCTTCTGTTGGGTATGCTCCCATGCCCAAAATTCCATTCTCTGATTGAATCCAAACCTTTGTCTCAGGAGACAAGAAAGAGGGTGCAAGTGTTGGCAGACCTATCGCTCGTTAGTCATTACAAAGTCTTCTCACGAAAAATCTTATGGAGAAAACTTACCAACACCAAGATTAACATAATAACCATTTTTCAACTCCTTTGCTGTTCTCCTAGCAATCCTATCCCTTCTTACATTTGCGTCCGATTTACTTGATGCATCTTCTTTCTGGCCTTCTGGTGCACGAGTCTTCTTCATCTCCAATTTCTTGGCAACGGTAGCCGGAACAATACGATCAATATAGATTCCTTGAAGATGAACATCGGCTGGATCTATTGAGCCCACTGGGACGATGTTTTCAGCCTCGACTATGGCGACCTTTGCAGCTTTGGCCATGATGGGTCCGAATGTTCTCGTGGTGTATCTACCACATGTTAATACCTGCCCATCACAATTTGAAACAATGAGCTTACCGGAACTGACAATTTCCTGCCTCATCAACTTTCCACGCTCTCAGGATTGCAACATCTCCTTTAATGGCTTTTTCCATGGAATAGGTCTTGCCGTCAAATTCTCTAGTTTCTCGAACTTGTCCTTTCTCTAAGACAGTATTCTCTTTTGATCCCTTTGCTGGAGGACCCAATCTTGTAGGAATACCTCCGGTCTGTAATAATGTACCTTTACAACCGTCAATACACATCTGGACCAGAAAGAAGAAAATCTTTCACTTACTAACACCAGTGGGGGTATAAAAGGCTGGAATTCCAGCCCCACCAGCCCTCAATCTCTCCGCAATCGTCCCTTGAGGACATAATTCAATAGCAATCTTTCCCTCTAGATATTTCTTCTCCAAAACCTTGTTACTTCCAATAAAACTCAAGATCAATCGGTTTACTTGCCCAGACTGGGTCAATGCACCCAATCCTCCTGGTATCGATGCTCCGGCATTATTCGAAACAGCCGTTAATGAATGAAGACTCTCTACTCCTCTCCTCTCTAGTGCTTCAATGATTGTTTCTAACACCCCATTAATATCACGTTTCAAGCCCCCACATCTCAAATATTAATCCAAAGAAAGGAAACATACCAGCCGTCCCACACAGCCCAAATCCCGCACTCAAAATCGTCGACCCGCTCTTAATATCCGCCACCGCCTCATCAGCGTTCTTATAAACTTTACTCGCACCTCTCACGATCTTCGGTGCCTTTCTCTCACTCTCCTCATTCTTATATGGATTTCGAGGAGCCTCGAGAAGTCGCTGATAGCTTTGAAAGTGTCGAATATCTCGTGATCGGGCCAGTGGCTTTTGACCCCACTCGCAGCGTATCGATGACGTTATGCGGAGACCTGGAAGGCGACTTGTGGTGAGGATGCGGCGAGAGAGAGACATATTTACAGAATGAAACAATATCAACGGAATTGGGAGGTGATTGAGGTGTACAGGGAGGTTTATGTATAGATTTCTGGCTGTCGTTTGCGCAGTGGTGGTAGTGGTGTCGGCAGTTCAATTGTAGCCGGGGAGTTAAGCGTCGGCTATATGTTTGGCTCCGATGAAGGGGGCGAAGTTATTGAAATGTCTGGACACAACGAAGTTGGGAACAGTTCAATTAGAATATGGTGTATATTGTGAGATGGAATTGGTCATCAATATATATATATATATATATATACATTATCGAATTCGGGTTTGTCGATGATATTTGTCCTCAACCTAGCGGTTGGGTCAGCTTGAAGCCGTCGGATAATGTCCTTTCCACCCTTTCCAAAGCATCTTCACCTACCAATTCTTGCTCCGAATTCCCTTACTGCCCCTGAATTAGATTTTCGCTTCGGAATTGTTAGAAGATCAAAAGGAAAGGCAAATGCATCACGTTTAGAATTCCTGCAAATCAGTTGAGATGATTTTTTTTGGTAATCCCCCGCCCCTCCAAAGAACAAAAAAAAGAATACCACCCCACCTCAAGATGCTACGAATGATGCTCAATAAAACTCACGACTAATTCCAGCTAAAACATGAACCCCATATATCATTGACGAATACCATTTCTCCAGACCAAGGAAGAAATGAACACAGCCCAAAGTTTCATTAAAGGTGGTAAAAAAAAAGAGCAAAAAAAGGCAATCAATGGAGGTATTGAACCACACCCGATTTGAACGGATAACCTTTCGATCTGGAGTCGAACGCGCTACCGTTGCGCCAGCGGTCCTATTGATCTGCACGTTAAGTTCAAAATATCATCTTACTGTACTATATGCTTCCTTTGTAAAAAATTCAACCAGTTGGTTAAATGAGGGCACCACGAGAAGCTAGGAGGAATTAGGGAATAGTATCCGAGAGCGGATGTGGGGCTTGGCAGCGGAAGTGGAAAATAGCTTTGGAAGAGTGAATTGGGTAAAGAAAGGAATTCTATGAGGATAAAGATCTATCTATAAATGGTTCGGTAGATGTGTAATATTTGTGTCATTATGATTTATATACCAAATATTTACTTCCCTTCTTGTCTTTGTTCTCTTTCAAAGGTGCACGGAAGTTGTCCCACCACAACGATATCCAGGTCTTGGCAGAGAGTGGAGTCCACTTGTACATATATATGAGATGGTTCGAGATTTGTCTTAGATATTAAGGCCTTATGTCCAAATTAAAGTGGGCATTGAAATATAATGAATGTATGAACTTGGCATAACACATTGTAGGCGCCTCGTTCTTTCATTCGATCCTTAAGATTCACGGTTCGTCAAATATCTTTCCTGGGTTCAATAGCCAGCTATTTTGCATCAGATTAGCTTCGACTTATGCAAAAGGTAGGGAAAGTACTCAGGATCCAAAGAATGCTTAAGCTTCTTCATCACAGTGATAGTATCGAGACCAAGCTCCTTCATCAAACAGTCCTAGTATTTTTAGTTTACGCTCGATGATCCAAGAAACGGTTTGGCAGATTCAACCAGACTTGGCTCTTGGTGCATGGATGAACCGAAAATCCGATTTTCGTTACTGACCTTCTTCCCAAGACCTATGCCGTGTTCTCCCTACAATAAGTCAGTAGATGATAGTGCACCATACAACTTGAAAACACGAACGGAGCTTGTTCCTTCCATTTCCAGTGCCCTTTCAAGCATATCATGTACACATTTCTTGACAGCAGCTGTCTCGGCTGGAACCTTGGGGTTATACATAACCGCTTGATGAAAGTTTCCATCCCCTACATGACCAAGCACACTAGAAAATAATCCGAGTTTTCCAGATTCCTCTTTCGAGATATCTAAAAAATTATTAATTTTGTTGAACAGGTGGGCCTGGGAAACCAAAAACGTACCTATGATTTCCGCTAACCTTGACATTGGCACGGCACAATCTGTACTCCAAATCTCGGTGCCTGGTGGCCGCTGTGCTAACATTGCCCATAGAGCTTCTTTTCTTGCGGACCAAAGAACATTTTTATCTTTCTCCGTCTTCGCGAATTGAAACTCTCCACCTTTCCACTGATTTGATATACTCTGTACACGCTGGATATGATCTTTGATTGCATTTTCAGTGCCGGAGAATCTATCTTTCATCAGTATCAACAGAGATGAGGGATCCTGATTAGAAGAGATACTTGAAAAATAAAGTCGGTCGTTCTTCCCACATCCTGCCACCAGTCCCTCCATTCTTATTAATCACATGCATCTGTACTTCATCCATAAATTCCATGGCCGCTAAGGGGATCCCTGTTCTGATGATCTTCGATGCAGCTGTTCCAGCATCGGCAACAGATTCAAATGTGACTACTGCAACACTAGTAGCATCAGGAATGACGGCCAACTTGAGCGTGATTTCAGTAATAAGACCCAAAGTACCCTCGGCTCCCACGAAAAGGGATGTCAGATTGTATCCCGCGGAGGTTTTACTTTGAGGTGATTAGGTGATTAGAAAAAATTCTCGATTGAAGAGAATGTATAAAAGAGCAACATACCGTGGCCTTCTTCGAGTCTTAACAACAGTCCCATCTGCCAATACAACTGTCAAGTTTATTACCCAGTCTTTCATTGTGCCATATCTCATTGCATTGGTGCCACTAAAATAATCAGAACGTACGGGTATCATTCAAAGTAGGTGAAAATACCTGCAATTTGTAGATACCATTCCTCCGATTTGAGCCTAGAACGATTAGTATGTTAGCTCGTACCCAAAATTTACACTTCATTCGTCGCATTCTGGACGACGTACCGTTGGGCTAGGGTCCATTGGAAGAAAAAGTCCTGTATCCTTGATCTGCTCATTTAGATTCACCCAATTCACAGCTGGCTGTACGACAACATCCATACTTTTCCGATTAGCATCACTCGCCTCTATGATAGCAAAAATTAACTTACTCATCTGGATGAAATTGAACAATTTTGTCCATTTTCATAAAGTCGATACTCAGCCCGGAACAGGGAGTTGAGATATGGCCTTCAACACTGGAACCCGCTCCAAACGGCACTTTACATCAAGAGTAAGTATAAAGAAAGCTCCAAGGTTATCTACGAGATCTTACCCATCGGTACCTTATATTTGGAGCAGATTTTAGCAATTTTGACAACCTCATCGGTATCCTTTGGATAGACAATCGCCATGGGTCTGTTCTCCGAGTTTGAAGTCGACCATTCCGAATAGCAATGTCTCAACAACTCATCTTCATCATAACTAATCGATTCCTTCCCTAACTCATCGGCAATTTCTCGAATTGCCTGCGTAGCGTCTCAGCTTCCATCGTAATCACGTGAGGCAATGTTCCGTCGAAGGCTTACCTTAAGCATGATAGTTGGTTCTGCGTACTTTATGGAAGAACCAAAGACCTTTGGACCAAGTTTATTTTGATAAGAGCTGTAACTATATCCAAGACATAGTGATATAGCTGCAGATGCAAGAGAGCATAGAAGTACGGTTGACTTGCTGAAAGTAGTTGGGGGAACTTCCCTGACAGGGGCAGGCCGAACCGCGCTCGAGACAAACCGTCTTTGCAATACTGATGAGCTACTATAGATGCTCCTGTTGAATAGATTTCGACGCATTGGCAAAGATATAGTGGTGCTCATTTTTGCGCGCTTGTTGGCCAGGAAGATGTGGGGTGAAAGAAGATTCATTGACCAAAGATCCGAAGTTGTCAGACTTATAGAACCACCAGCATTTATAACTTAATTATGCCATCTCAGAATAATAATTTCGTGAATGGTATATATGTCTGCTTCTACGATGATACATCCGATGTTCCAAAAGAAGAAGCATTTCGCACCCGCACCAATGCTCCCCCAGTCTTGGCATTGATCGGCACATCTTCGGCCCGGGGTTGTAGTGAGGGGAAGGCCACCCCTTATCAATCTCTACATAAGCGAATAGCGATGAAACTGAATGTTCGAGTTCAGAATATTGCATACCGCATTAACTGGTGACTAACATTGTCAATAGTGTTGATGTAAGCCTCCCGGCTTACTATATATAGCTATTTCCAAAAAAATATAATATCTTATATTAAAAAAAGTTTACATTTTCGTAAAGTAGAACTATTCAAAGTTAATACTTTATAAACCAGGTTAATTAAAAAACCAAACATTTTAAATTTGAATACTTTATTAAAAAGGACCTATTGTATTGATTATGAAATTTCAATTCGCCGTGATTGGCTAATACGACAACATACAGCGACTTACTTAGTGCTGTATTTACAACAGCCGTACAATCACCAATTCTTAGGTATTTAAAGACAAATTGGGCTCCTGCAAGATAACTCTTCCTTTCTAAACACAACCAAAAGATACAAAACTTCATGAAAAGTTATTATCATGGCGTCGTCAAAAGATTGCACTCTTTACAAGCTTCCACGAGAGCTCCGAGATGCTATTTACGAGCTTACCGTGGAGGGTCCTATCGTTTGGAAATCCGGTCAGCCTATTACCTGCGCAAACAGTTCTGAGTTAGAGATTGCACTTATCCCCGAAAAGCAACTCTATCGCGAGGCTTTGGAGGCCAGGTTGAAGTACTCGACCTTTATTGTCACTTACCAAGTTTGCTCCGATCTAGAGATATCTGACAAGGTTTTCTCCAAGTTAGCTAGAAGATCAATTGGATCTGTGCTTTTAAAAATCCCTCAGTATGTCTGCTGTTATGATACCCCTACGATCGCTTTAAGCATCCTGTTCTTGGCTAGCTTCGTTTCTCTTCTCCTTTCTTTCCACTAGTATCGAATTTGTGGTATCGAATTTGTGGCTAATGATTCATCAGGAATTTCATGGAAGCAATAGTAGAAAGCTTCATGGGAATTGAAAAACTCAACCTTGATTTGAATCCACATCTTCTTGAAATTGTTGCATATCAGTTACCAGGCATGATTCTTCCTGTAAGTTACCCATCCGGTTTTGATATAGATGTTATTCTAACCTTCACTTGAGGCCTTAATTTGTCTCTCTGCACTGCGAAGCCTAACTCTGGAGTTTACGCATCAGGATCAACCTTTCAGACACTTTGCTGCAATTTTCGCTCATATGGCTGAATTTTCTACACTTTCAAGGTGGCTTAAACGGATACCAAGATTAACATCATTTGAGTTGAAAATCTATGTTGGTGCGCTCGAGTACTGTTTGGATTTCGTTCTCTTATGCCAATGCCCCTGCAAGGGAAATCCTCAATGTCCAAGCTGGATTTTGAAAGTTATTGATTCTGTATTTGATGTTGAAGCTGTCGTAGAAGACAGAGATATCGTACAGGAAATGCTTCGACGTATAAACTTTCAACCTAAGGTCATAACACGAATTTGGCGATGTAAGAATGGAGAAAACTTGATCAAGGACTTGCCATCGCCCGGACATGTTTCTTAATAATCAAGAAGACGGACTGAGGCAAATTGAGACGCAGTTGATGGGTTTAGGAAATAGGGGCGTGGGTTTTCGAGCAATGATGTCGCCAGGTTTTCGAGCAATGATGCCACCAGGTTTTCAATAAAGCAGTAAGGGGTTACAATTACGAGCGCGCTGATATGCTATCTGTTGAGGAAATACGATGAGTTACGCTAGGGCTATTGATTGGGAAAGGACAAAACATACACATGGTAGTTTTATTTCACATCACCAAAACAAATGGCTTTCATTGTTATAAACTTTTCAAAATTTTGAGCGTGGAAGAACAGAAAATTGCTTGTTTTCATCATAATCTGATAAGCACTCTTCATTCCTTACCTTTGCACGCAATTAAGCAAAATGAATAGGGTCTACCAGGAAGGTCACGTCCATATTAATGATTTGCCAGTATCTATATCTAAATCTCCTATCAAACTCCCGGTTATTCAGGATAGGGTAAAGTTTGCACGAACATATCTAATTAGCAAAGCCTTTTTACCCGACCCCTCATCACAATAACAAATATGCCATTAGAATTTCAAGCAAACTCCAGCAAACTCCAGCATACTATCATTTTTAGATTCTCAGCATTCATAACATTTACATATAAAAAGTTCACAAACCAGAGTATAACAATTGTACATTTTTCAAATGTACATACACGGTCTAATTCCCACAACTTAGTAAAATTATCAAGTAGAAAGTAAATTGGTATTTGTGCCCGCAAAATATCTCAATTCATCAAGAGATCCATCATATAATCTCCTCTCCGCTCAATCCTCGATCTTCCCATCCCTCCTCTCGTTTAAGAAAAAGACCTGCAATGATGCTATGCCACGCTAATGTAATAGGTATCTCGAACTAATGAAGTGAAAAATCAAAAGAAAAGTTTCCATCTCTAAACACACCATTCTAATTCAAATTCAAATTTCCCTCGCAAATCCTCATCTCCGTCACCAAACCCTCACTCACTCTCAGCACGATCAACACCCCCACTCTCCCTCTCCTCCACAACCTCAAACTCCCTTTTAACATTCAAACCGTCAGCCTTCTTTATCCCCGCACTATCCTTCCCCATCCTGCCCTCCCTAGTTCTCTCCTCAAGCATCTCCCTCCGTTCCCTCTCCCTATAAGCCCTCGTCCCCGGTTTCGGACTTGCCAAAAAATCACCCTGATCATATTTCTCCTCATCCGCATAATCATGTATTTCCGAATCTTGAGCACCGCTATTGCCAGAACTAGGAATAGGAACTAGCAATCCTGCATCTGATGATTTACGTGTATTGTTTGCTGACCAGATTTGTGTTGTTAGTGTGGAGGTTGTATTGAAGAGGGAGGGAGTGGGATGGTGGTGTTTTTCATTTGAGGCGGAGGTTTGGGTTTGAGATTTGGAGTGTGAGTGTGAGTGAGAATGGGAATGATGTTGGTGTTGATCAGGGAATGAGCCAGGAGATTTATTGCCACGAGCAAAGAAAGTACCAAGAGGAAGCGGGTTCATATGCGTCCTAACCACCCCCCACATCCCCCTAGACGTCGGTGCCGGAATAGCTGGTTCATGAAGACCAGATGTGCTAGTACCAGAATTAATCTCGGGAACATGGGAGTAAACATCTTCCGGGGAGAGAGTTCTTGAGACAGGCGAGATGACATCTGTATTATCGCATGTAGTTGCTGATGAGGAGAAGGAAATGTCGTTTTCGTTGATACTTTCTGTAGCGATAGACGGTTTATGGACGGAGGGACTGTCAACCGTGGCGTGTCGGGAGTTATAACCGGAGTGAGCGGAGGTGTTGGTGCCAGGTTGAGTTGTATGGGAATTTTTGCGGGTTGAGGTGCGGGTCCTTTGATTTTCTCAGCATGGAATCTCTCAAGAATAATAGTAAACAATAAAGAGAAATAACTTACATATCCCCATCATTCAACGTATCCACCGTAACTACACTCTGTTTCCTACTCTCCGCCTCCTTATTCTCAAAATAATGCAACGTCTTACTAATCAAATCAAACTTCCCGGCCCAACTCCCTTGTGTCGTTGTCACCCCACTCATCCCCATTCTACTATTCCTCTCCATCTTCTCCACCCTCCTCTCCTGCGACGTCAACCTCAACCTGGGCCACCATCTCGCCAATCCAAGTTTGACCAATCCCCTCCTATAAATGTCTCCTCCCTCACTATTGCAACCCCAAAAGAGGAAAATCATAAGTGCAAATGCAACCCAATTCCATGCATCATATTGCATTCCGGAGGGTCCATCTGCGATGCGCCAGAAGACGATGAGGTGCCAGAACAGGGGATCATGGATGCGGGACCATGAATAGGGTTGGAGTGGCCAGCTGACGTTTAGGTAAAAGTAGTATATTACGATTGGGAAATATATGAAGAGAAGAACGACGGACATGGAGAAGAGTTTGAGAAAGCGACGAGGACTCAGTCCTGAACTAGAGGAGGAAAGGGTACTTGTGAAATTTGAGCGGTGGCGACGGAGTCGGAAGATGACAAGTACTATGACAGTTCATCAGTATGTTTCTTTCAATATGATATGGCTTGAAGAACGAAAGAGCTGAAATTAAATACATACCCGCAAAATAAACATTCAAACACGCGAAAATTAGCGGCCAAATATGTAAAATGACAATACTCGGCCAACTCAAATCCGTCGCATCCACACACCCATAAATCGTCATAACCGTATACCTATTCAATTGAATCGTGTAATGCAAGGCGACCTGCACAATCGGGATGGCAAAACAGATCAAACAATCCTTGACGACTCTTCTCCTCTTCATCGCTGTCGTTTCATGCATACATGCATTATCTGTATCGACCGCTCTTGCGAGAAACATGGTGATGCAACATGTAGTAGATGCCATAGCTGTATACAAAGCCTGCCGAACGAGAACCTGGATATCGCAGACGATGTGGCCGGACCAGCGGTGAGCAATGTTATCGGTGGGCCAGATGAGGGCGTTCATGGCGACGAAGAGAAGGGAAATAATACATATTATGACGAGAGAGCATGCTGCGATATTTCTAACGCGGTAGAGAAGACGAAATGGGACGATGAGGAGGAAGATGAAGATTATGGAGAAGATTGGAAGGGTGATGGCGTTTGCTGAGACGGGGTAATTTGTTCCTGGGGGATCTGGTCCCATGGTGATAATATTGCTCGACATGGTGTGATGTGATGGGATTGATGCGATATCTGATTGAGAGTGATTGAGAGTGCAAAGAGACGCGGGATATGAGAGGTAGATATCTGAGTATCAACCTCTCTCAAGCTCAAAAATAGTGGATACCCTCTCCAATGTGGAAAAGTAAGACGGAATACGAGTGTGCCAGATGAAATGAGATGAAGGCAATCAAATATGAATAAGAGAGAAAAAGAAGGACAAAGAGTGCTATTACTTCAATGGTCAGGGTATCAAGGGGTCTGGAATTTTCCGCGAAACGTGTGTGTGTAGAAAGATCGACGTTCAAGTATTGTTCTGAAAATAGTTTGAAGGGAAGGAAATGCTTCATCATATTTCGAAGGTACTTGTAAATCTCAAACATGTCGTCGACTCAATAAGCATGAAATCTCTATTGAGAAATCTCCATCCTCATAACCGACCCCTCAATAGACCAAAATATCAAAATATCCAATACGTCACACGTTCAGGACTACTAGATCCCAAAATAGATCTACGCGACCAATAAGCAAGCGATCCGCACAATTTCAATCCTCAACCTCAAACCCTCAATAAGAAAGTCAATTGAGAAACCGAGAGACTTCTCAGCAACGTATTCACATTGACACATCTCTTTCTATTAAGCCCTTGTCACCGCACGCAGCAATCTGCTGTGGTTGGGCGAAAAAGTCTATTGAGCAACCCATTAGGAATAGCGAGAAAGGGGAACCGAGACGCTAAGAATCCTCAATAAGAATTTTAACGAGAGGCGACGCGAATACGTCCCGATAGAAGCCAAGGTTGAAAACCAAAAAAAAGAATATTTGTTAAGAATCACTACCCAGTCTAAAACAAACTCTCTCATCACGATTCTCAGAACCCAAAAATTAAAATGAAGCAAAGCAGCAAAACAAAACCACGAACCATTCCAAATGTCCCCACATCGTACTACCACCCAAGTGACACCTAGTACTTTCAAGACATGCGTCAAATGTGCGTTTTGAAGGGACATAAAAATGCAAGGTCCTACAGAAAGTATTGAGCGATCCTTACTTCAAGATAATCTAAACAAAAAAACTTCAGGATAAAATACTAACCGACTGTATTTCGATGTCGACTTTTTGACGTGCATTGCAGTGATCCAGTGAACTCATGGTCTGTGTGTTACATGTAGTAATGTGATGGGTTAGGTTACACCACAACCGATCATTCGAATTGCAAGTAAACCCGATGGTTTTCAACATGTTAATGCCATGCCTAGTAAATATCGAAACATCAAGATTCGCCTTAGAATATTCATTTTCAAAAGGGAAAGATTTCCATTTCCAACTTTGAAACCCAAACCTGCACGTGATACATCCAACGAGGATCTTCAGGTAATCACTTAATTCCCAGTACAGAGTTAGTTCTAGACTCTATTAGACCTTATAGATCATGGAATTATAAATCTGTGAAACTCAAAGGGGAATTTTAGATCCATCTGGACTCTGGATGTGAGAAGGAAAATGCCTGTTGTGCCACAGGGCGCATAGCAAGATTGGGTAATACAACAAATTGCAAGTCAGCCACGATTACAAAAGTGATGCATGTTGATTCAACGATTTATTAACTGACGGTAAGAGGTTTGCTGTTATGAAAAATACCTGTCAAGCAAGATCTCATTTCCTTATCCCACCCTCACAGCGTCGCCATGCAATCTCTGATGTAAGTCCTCGTATCCTCCTGCGCATCCCTCGCCACCTTAAGCATATCAATCAACCCAATAAACGCATGCGGAGCCCCCGTATAAATTTTAATGACAGCCTCCGCACCCATCATCATCCATTTCGTAGCCATAGACACCGAATCATCCAACAACGGATCTTCAGTGCCACATGTAAATAGTGCACTTGGTAATCGACCTCTGAACTTCTCCAGATTTTCATAGTATGGGGATATGAGAGGATCTTTTTTGGACTCGTCTGTCATACCCGGGAGGAAGGCGTCGACAAATTTGCGCATGAGGGTGTGGTCTAGCATGAGGTTGGGACGACCGAAATTGCGGCATTGGGGGAGCATGGTTAGATCGTAGATGCCGCAGTGAAGAACGAGGCCGGAGAGTTTAAACTCGGGTTGTTCTCTGAGGAGATGGAAAGCAACGAGTAGTGATAAGTGAGCACCAGCGCTCTATTGAGCAATGTCAGTGGATTCATGATATGAGAATGATAGATATAGCATACCTCTCCCCCAATAAATCTCAACGAACTACCGAAAACCACTTCCGCATTCCTCACCAAGTATTCTCCCACATCAATACAATCATTCGGGCCGCATGGAAACGGGTATTCAGGAGCAAGTCTGTATCCAACGGATATAACAGCGAGATCACCAGCATCAGCATAAAACTGAAGTAAAGTATCTGCAGAATGCTGATCCCCGAGAACCCATCCACCACCGTGAATGAGACAACCAATTGCTCTAGTTTTTCTTCGTTCCTCCATAGTTTTGCGCCAAGAGGGATATACTAAGCGACAAGGAATAGTGCGACCATGATCACGAGAAGGGATTTCTATATCGAGACCTTCTGGTAACAGTTTAGGTTTTTTGATGGGGGTTTTGCCAGCATTTCTCATCTCGCGATATTCTGAGGCACCAATCTAAAAATAAGTAGTCAGTAATGAGCCATAAGAACACAATTTTGTGGTCACACCTCAAACCATTTTGGACCATCTTTCAATACATTGATCAAGTGCTCGTTAGCCTCAGCAGTTTGCGGAGATGTATTCTGAGGCGCGAATTTCGCCACGTCGATGGAGATATCTGATTTAAGTGGCATTTTCGTCAAACTAAGGTTGAAAAGCAGTTTTAAAGGGGGGAATTTGAGCGCTGGAGTTTTGAATAGAAATCCAAGTATATTTGAGGGATCATAAGTGAGGGATATTGATCATTTTTAAGCTGAGAGATTTGGACTATGGAAAACATGTTAGATCACTTTGACTCACGTTATTTACGCATCGTCAGAACTACAACGTCGATATAGGAAGCAAACTTCAGATCGACAGCAACAACTATTATGTTTTTCTCAAGGGTGTTTGGATCGAGAGGGCTTCTCTATAGATCAAGAACGAGATCGAATTTCTTGCGTTACACCCCCGGGACAATAGACTGCCTGTGACGTCCCTTGATCCCCTTTGATGCGTATTGTATCTCACAGCCCGTGTAACGGACTCAACTGTTGGAACCAATCACACAGCTTTTTTGACGGCGTATGTTTCAAAATGCTTGGAGAAAATCCTTCTTTGGTTATTCCGTGCAATGCATCGAGGCAAGTGGCAGAATAGATTTCATTCATTGGTTCTATCTTCGTAATTGTAATTATCAAATGCCAAATTTTCAATTGTTGAAATCTCATCTCTTTGGTCTACCTTGTACACGGTCACTAGCTTTTGCATGAGGCGTATATCGACCATTCAAATTTCTTTTGGGCTTCTCAATTGGTATATGCCCACTAAGCAAGAATTTGATATAGTTGACCACTGCGAGAAGTGTCTTGACAGGAAGCCTCGCGATGGTACCGAAAACTTGTAATGGGAGGCTCATAGCTGAGGATATCCAATCGAATATTATGCCGAAAGCACTGCGCTTTTGTGAATTGTTCGCTGCTGCCGCCGCCAATGAAATGGCATCATTCAATCTTGCTTCCAGATCTAGTAGGCGGCTCTCTGTTTGGAATGACTGAAGTGTAGCACGCTTTTCATAACGGCGTACAGCTCGGTTGAGAGCATCTAAATCTGGCTGCAATGTGCGACGAACCTCCGTAGTCAGAATTGCCGATTGTTTCCCATTCAAGACCGGCTCTGGCATAGTTCCGGCAAATGAATCTACATTCAAGGCCCGAGTTTCTAAGTCCTCTAATCTGCGGACCAAATCTTGAGTGTCCTCGGAGGTCTTTCCATTGGAACCATCGTACGGATTTGAATTTACAACTCGTTGCAAATGCAGTGTTCTTGCTCGTAATAGCCTAACAAGATGTGCCATTGGTCTCAATTCCGATGCTAGTAAGAAGATCGTCAAATTGTAGTTCGAGACCAATCCTTCGGATGGCCGGCTTAATTGTGATCGTATTGAATGTAGTATATATGCTCCAGCCATTGGAAATACGAAACATGACAGTAAAGCCAATATTTCATGAAGATAGAGTTCATTTGTAGCAGTCTCGTGGGAAGGCTGACGTCTCTTTCTCTTGGACGGTGATTGGGGTATCAGGTTCTCATCCAAAATACCTTCGACATTCTCTTTTGTAGAGTCCAATACGCCTTCATCCCCGCTCTCTTCCTCCATAGCAATTTCCTCATTGTATTCTTCCTCTTTTCGAATCGACTGTGCAGAATGATACCAATCCCCTGAATAATTAGCACTCATTTATCACTCTGAACGCTCTCTAAACATCGGGCATGGATTCCATGAGCAAACACAGTGACAAATAAACACAGAGGCTTTTCTCGAAAACCCATTTGCCATTGTTTCTAACTCACAGACTCCCAGAGATCTTTTTTGGGATCGTAACTTACAAGGAACTCTTACAGACCAATTCAGCAGAATAGCTGCAAACCCAAGTAGCATAACATCCGTTATGACCGAACTTCCATTTGTAAAGAACAGTCCCCCAATCGCGGGCAGAAGTGCAAATGCCAACGGGGCCGAATCCCAATGGGAAGAAGAATCATGGTTATGCCCCTCCTTTATATCGCTAGGTTTAGGGCGCAAAATGTCATCCGTCGAATCCCTCAAATTCTTGTTGAATTCGTTCAACGAATATTCCGAGAAATTCGAACTCCTGCGACGACTTTCTGTTGATGGAATTCCATCTGTAGACCATCGATTGGAACGACGTCGATTTAATGTTGCTGTAGGTTCATCGCCGGGTATGGTTGAGTTTCTGCGACGTGGGGATGCGCTTGCATTTGCATTTGGTGATGAGGTCCTGTTGTTGAGAGTTTTTTCTACCATGTTGCTGGGTAGGGGTAGGTGGATTAATTGGGTCTGAGCAGCAGTTGCAGCGTGGGGAAATGATGACGCGAACCTTGAAGGTGATGATGAAAATAATGGGGTTTTAGCTCAGGTACTTCTAGATCTTGAAGATATTAATAAGTCTATGTAACTACTCTTTAAGCTTTTTGAAACTTTATACTATTTTATTTAATAGATATTTTAACATCTTTAATTTAAAATATAAGTTTGAATAAAAGATTGTAGTAATTTATTAAATTTTATATAATTTTATTAAATAATTTAAAAAATTTAAAACAAAATAAAATATAATAATATATAATAATAATATTAATATTAATTTTAATATTAATTTTAATATTAATTTTAATATTAATTTTAATATTAATTTTAATATCAAAATTAAAAACTTATTAAAAATAGAAATACTTTATTTTAAAATTTGATCTTATAAAATTCTAATAATAATGTTTAAGTTTTATAATTACAAAGTCGTTGTTTAGTCGTAAAAATAGCCCCAAATAATAAATCCCTGCTTAGCTCATCCAACTGTGGCTAAATGTGGCTCAGGCTGAACTTATCATGATACTCTCTAGAATGCCAGTCACGACAACAACAACAACAAGATGACGAGCATGATCTCACTCTTCCATCGAAGCTGCTCGCGGGCATACTTGGCGATGATGCTTATACCACTCACAGTTCGGAGTCTCATCTGGCGCATGGTCTCCGGGCTACCTCGATTTCACGGACAGTATATCGACTTTGTCCCCAGATCTTACGAAGAGGAGATATGGGAGAAAGGCATGGAGCCGAGATCCCGCTCCCTCAGACTTGTATATCATTCTTTGCACCTTAGATGGCATGTCAAGGTCACATTCAGAGGCACACTTCAATCAGCCCAGACAAGCAGCTTTGTTGCCAAATCAGCCCGACGACAACACCTTATGAACCTCTGCCTTTGTATCGATTTAGATCTCATAAAGCTCTTAGATGATACAGTCACCGAGCTCATCATTGAGTACCATGAGGATTCGATGACAATTAATCCACAATGGCAGATGCTTCACATCAAAAAAATACCAGATATCATAACCGAGTATTCCCCCATTATCGATCGTCTTTGTGTACTCGTGCGAGAAGACCCGTTTCGTGTACGGTTTCCAATATACAATACTGGCTTCGGTTCTGCTCCTTCAAAAGAGGTATCGGAGATCACGAAGACAGAGGAGCTTGGTATGGGTGTATATAAGGCACATGTTATTGGAGATGAGACTACATATGTATACAAGGAAGTGGATCGGCCATTGTATGAGCCGAGAGATAGCGAGACGCTGGAACAAGAGCTCCGCAACTTGATATTGCTGCGTGGCGTCGATGGTGTTGTGCAGCTCGTTGCTGCCGTTGTATCCAGAAACCCGTACCAAACTACGGACATCAACAGTGGTAGTGGTCAAACTGTGTTACGTGGGATTCTACTTGAATATCACTCGAATGGCACGCTTCAAAGCTTTTTGCAGTCGCCCAAGGAGGCTTTGCCTTGGCACCAATGGGCTATTCAGATCACTAGTGCACTCAGCCGGCTTCATGAACTCGGTATAACCCATATGGATTTGAAACCTGCAAACATCGTTCTCAGCAGCATAACTATGAGAGCCATTCTTATCGATGTCAGCGGCTCTGGAGGTACCAGCCGAGAGTGGCTTTCACCCGAGATGAGAACATTGTCAGAACCACTGTCTGAAGACCTAAATTCTCGTATACAAAACGACATATGGGCGCTGGGGAAAATAGTTTCAGTGATGGCCAAAGTTGCAGGTGATAAGGCAGTACAACGAATTTTGACACGGCTTTCAAAACTTGCTACTACAGAGCTTCCTCCGCGGATTTCTCTTCAAGATGCGCTTTCACTGCTCTCCCAGACCTGACCAAACATCTCAACAAAACTCAGACCAGTCAACATCCCTTGGATCAAAGCCACCATTCGAGCGTTCCCCTGTATTATATTTAGATGCTGAGGAGATGAGGACGTGTGCAATAAACTTACCGGGGCCTTCGCGTTTTCCTCCTGGTTTTTTATCACATCCAGAAAAACCGCACATTCCTCCTGTGGTGCTCGAATCATCCGTGCTGCTGCTGTGGTCGCATGGTGTTTCATTGCGCTTGGCGTCATCACAGGGATTCCAGAGTGTTGCCTTGTAATGTCCGCAACTACTGACACGAGTTTTGAAGTTACACATGATACGTATATGTTGCGGAAGGTTCCTAGAAATTTTCTTTTTAACGTATACAGCAATGAATCTATGATGATGGATTCATGCTCTATATGTAATTGTATCTCTGACATGGGTCGGCTGCAACCGTGAGCTGTCAAAATCTTGAAAATAGTCTGATGACTCAAATAATCATGGTGGTTTATGGAATCGCCGAATCAGAACGTTTTATCTGTATGATTTCCATTTGAAGGTTTAGCCTAAGCTCAGTGCATCGATCTCTTCAATTGAGTTACTCTGACGCGCATATTGCGCATACGCCAGGTATCTCCTCCAGACACTTCCATCTCAGTGGTTATCACTTGGATGACATTCATACCGCAGTTCGTCTGACAGCTGGTCCAAATGCGGGGGTCACAGAATGAGGACACCTTCCCCTCTTCAAGCAAGACGACGCTATTCAGCCACAAGCTTAGTACATATTTTCATAAGCACATTTGCAAAATTCTATCGTCTCTATTGTTTTAAATTACCCAGATATTATGTTAGGGTGTAGTTTTCAGCATATCACTCCAATTACCGTCGTCACTTCATCAGAAATACTCATCGGCGTCGCGAGTGTATGGCAGCTACAAAGCTTGACGATGGTTTCTAGCATAGCATTTGATATAGAAATCGAGGCCATAACTGCGTCATACAAGCCACTTAGAATATACATCAAACTTATATATTTCTATATATTGCACTATTTGGTCACTATAAAATATATCTATGATCTCACTTTAACACCCAATAAAAAGACTCGCTTTAATACAGATACCAGTGACTGCGAGCTGCTCAATGTTCTCTCTCATACCAAAATTTTTCCTGATTACACATCCTTCTCCTCAAAACAGCCATTCAAAAATAAACTTTGTATTATCGACCTTAACATCATCTCCGAACCTTCTTTCTCCGTGATTTTCTCGCAATACCCGGCATTTTGGCATTTAAAACGACATCATGATTGATACTTGAATCCGACAGAATATAATTTAGGCGGCGTATAGAAAGTCAAATGCCATTTCGAAGCTTTTCCATGAATAGCCGAGACTCGCAGGTGCCAATTATGATTTCAAGCTTCGGAAGTCTCAAGCAATTTTCTAATTGGGTTGGTGGCAATAGTATCCCCCAGCCTGCTTGTCCAAACCTCATATCCTGAAAATCAATGATGACGTTTTTCATAACATCTACCATAAAGTGATCGATATACGAATTAGGGCTGAAGATAAAGCCCCTTTTCTCACAGATGATCGATATAGCCGTTTGAAATATAACTTTGAATATTATCCATCTTTCAAGCCTCAAATCTAGTCGATATGCGCCTTTAATTCTGATATGAAAGGTAATCAATCGTGACTCTATTCAAAATCAGATCCCTATTTCGAGAGGAAGACCACGCTCTTGAGTCTTGACGTGGCTTTCCAAGACGGAAACATTGGTCCTTTCTAAACTTAAGTCAGCATTTCTCTTCTTCATTATAACTACTTTTGACATGAAAATATAGACGTCCATCTAGTTCCGGTATTGCCAATGTCTCCTTTTGAAAAGTCGGTTTACACTTCCCAGTACAATCGAAGCTGAGTCCAATCTTATATGGTCAATCTCGATTTTGTCTCCTCTAAGTTTTCCCCGTTTTTCTGCTCTCTGAAATGCGAACAAGGCTTGGCTGCATTTATTTTCTCATCGCTGCATCTATGTTCGACGGTGTGCTCCTTGGAGAATTCTTTGCATCCTTTGAAGATGTGATTTTTCCTCGGCCCATTACAATTCTATATCAAACAACTCCCCCACCATCCTTTTCCAGAGCGAAGCGAAAAAGCCTCCACGGCAGTGGCCCAGCAGAGCGTCATATTCAGTATACAAAATTCATATGTATGAGAAATTTTGAGGAGAATTTATCTATCTAATCACCCCTTTAAACCGCTCCTTCCCTCTCTCCACAAACCTCAACGGCACCTTATCCTCCTTATCCATCTTCAATACTATCTGCGCTTGATTACATCTCCTCAACACTTCATTAGTTTCCTTTATCGCCTTCTGATAAATTTCTCTCTTCTGCTCTTCATTCATCTTCTCTACTTCTTCATCGCTCGCCCATTTCGATACATCTAATTCCACAGAATATTTCTGGAAAATAACAGCTAGAACGGCAGTCATCTCCACCAGCGCGAATTTCCGTCCAGGACAAGCTCTTGGTCCTTCACTGAATGATATAAACGCTCCTTTGACAGGTTTAAACAAAGTGGAAGTTTCCTCCTGTAAATTATCCTCTTCCTCAATCCCAACTATCTTCTCATCCTCAGCACCTCCATCCTCAACACCCTTATCCTCCCCCTTCGAAATCACCCATCTCTCCGGCACAAAACAGTCCAAGTCCGTGCCTCCACCCTTCAACTTTCTATGCGGCCAATACCTCGGATTCCTATGCGTCCCCACAGTATTCAAATGAATAAAACAACCCCCGGGAACAACCCTCTCCATGCCATCTACCGAAACCATCTGATCTCCCACTGTAACCTTTGGAATCGTCTCCGCTATTGGCATTAATCTCAACTCCTCATTAAGTACCGCACCCACCATACTATTATACAATCGAGGAAAATCATTCATGTATGTCCATTCCCCGGGAGGTTTTAGTCCGATGATGGAATCGATATGGTTTTGCATGGACTCTTGAGAGGAAAGGGAGATAGCTAGATAGACGAAACAGAGATGGATAGAAGAAGCTGTTGTTTCGTGACCGGCGAGGAGGAATATGAAGGCGTTTGATTTTATTTCTGATTCGGTGAGGGGTGCATCTGAGGTATTTTTGGTTTCAAAATCTACGGGCGATTCGTTGGATGTTTTGAGCATATTTCCTGGGAATGTTAGATGGTACAATATGATTTTGAGATGAAGACATACCCATCAAATCCATAGTGACTTGATCATGTTCTCCTGCAGCCATCTCTTTCTTTTTGTGATCGAGTAGCTCGGTCACGTATTGGGTCATTTCTTTAAATGCTTTGTATACCTCTCCATGACGCTTTACGGGAGAGTGTTCTAAGTTCGTTAGTGGAATACAGATATCATGCGATTACTCGATGACTTACTCAAAATCCATTGTGGCCATAAGAATATCAACTAATTGTAATTAGTACCTCCTTTTCCTGTACGTTCCAGTCCGTTGTTACTCACGATAAGACTACTTAGTACCGAATTAAGACAATCCTTGAATCCCATCGTGTGATTTCCACCCGGTCTATTCAATCCCAAGTCTAGTGCCGCAATTGCCTCAATCTTCCCCTCTTCTTCCCCTACCCCCTTACGCTCCTCCCCCTCCCACAACTGCGGAACTCCAAACCCGGCCGCGCAAATAACATGCAAACTCAAAATCGCCGTATCACTCCCCGCATCACCAACTCTCAAATCCGCTTCCATCCCTTTCCTCTTTCCTCCCCCTTCCTCCTCAATCCCCAT
This sequence comes from Myriosclerotinia curreyana, assembly GCA_002162495.1. Lineage (NCBI taxonomy): Eukaryota > Fungi > Ascomycota > Leotiomycetes > Helotiales > Sclerotiniaceae > Myriosclerotinia > Myriosclerotinia curreyana. The sequence goes on along the minus strand of NGKJ01000031.1, from coordinate 213,605 downwards.
CCTCCAACCCCAAACCCCCAGCATTCCCTCGGCCTGCCTCAAACTCTCCCCCCAAACCAACCCCATACTCCTCTCCCCAAAACTCTTCCCCACAATCCTCTTATGTCTCCTCCACTCCGCCCCCTCCGTCGTCAATACATTCCGTCCAAAAATATCCATAACCTTATAATTCTGCACCGGTTTAATAAAATCATTTTTCCTCGCCGTAAACTGTGCTATTAATTCTGCGTTTGTGGTGCGAAGAAGATTAAGGTCCGAGGCTGCAAATATGTAAGTGTCGCCGTATGTATCATATGTGCTGCGGAGATTGAGGAAGGAATTGCGATGGTTGGCTATGCTAAGGGATGTTAGATGGTGTTTTTTGAGTAAACTACTATAGGGAATGAGGGGAGAGGAGGAAGCACGAGAGCCATTTCCAATGTTTCGTAACGGGAAGTTTTTCCAATATCGGAATGATAAATTTCAATATCAAAATATTGCGCAATCCTATCGGCGCAAGAGCTACGTGACATGAATATTAGCACCCTCTCAAATGACACCCTCTCTCACTCATTAACCACACTCACGAGTTTCGATAACCGGAAATCCCGTCGTTTGCGCCCTCCGCCTGTATTCTCTAAACCCACTATAAGCATTTCCCACCTTCCATAATATCAGCGTCCAAAAGCCCAATGTAAGGAATAATATCCCGACCATCCCGACCGAGTTTGCTCTCTGCAGCGACAAGTCGTCCATGCCGCAGCTTTGCGATGCAAATGCAAAGTAATTAGAGAACAAATCACGAGGAAATGAGAAATGCAGTATGAAGAAGCACGTTGTAAACAAGGCAATGATCATTCAATTGATGATCAATCGATTGACTACGTTTACACTTGGCATGATGAAACAAAAAGAGAAGGTAAACCGAGTGAGATTTGTGTATGTCTGTACCCCTCATTAGATTCTCAGCTCATCATCATCATCGATCAGTTCTCATACTCTGGTACTGTAGTGAATCCTAGAGTATATCTGTATGATGCAATGTAAATGAACCTGGAAACAAGGATAAGCATAAAGTCAGCTCTAGAATTGCTTTGTATTGACACCAAGTATTTTAACCTCATTCATTCATTCATCCATCCATCCTTCTCCCTCTAGAATCCCCATAAAATCACACCTGTATTATAATCCTCCCGAACCTGGGCCCCATAAGTACATACATACATAGCAATGTTATCAATCCTATCAATAAACACATCTAATCCATCCATCCTCACATAACCCCAAAGCCACCAACGCTGAGCTGAAAGCCCCTCCCACCAGCCAACCAACAACCCAACAACCACCCTTGAACAAGCCCCTCGCCGCTACTGATTATAACCTCCGCTGTATATGTAACTATACATATATGTAAATATGAGCAGGGCTTCCTATCTACTCTAGTACTAGTTTGGTATGTACCCTTCTTACATATGCGAATGCTTTTTAGTATGATAACTTTAACCATTTTGCCTTTGCGAAAAAGTCTAAGTTGACGTACATATATATTACTCGAGTACATACATAATTCTCTGTAGCCACAGCTTAGCTACAGCTTTAGTACATGCATCAAGCAAGCATCATTAGGTCCTAAAAATTTCAATCAGAAGTTCCTTTTACTCTTATCCTTAACTCGCTCACAAGTTATGACGAAAACCAACAATTCTCAAACCGTAACCCAACCCATCCAAACCAAACAGCACTCAAGAAATGTTCATCTGGGTAAAAAAGACCCGTTTGCAAGTTTGCGGGTTTGCAACATCGTATTTTATTCCCGAAACAATCCGTCCTTCCCGTCGTATATTACCCATAAATCCAACCAACGTCTTAGCCGTATATGTACCCTTACCCTTCAACCCTTCAACCCATCCCCCCTACATCTAACCCCAACACCCATCCATCCCGTCATCCATCCATCTATCCATCCATCTATCCATCTATCTAAGACTATGGACCATCCATCTATCCATCCATTCCCGACCCATCCCATCGGTCCATATCGCCGGCCCGGGTTCGACGGACACCAGTATGATCTACCAGCCACTACTGCATCTGCATCTGCATCTGCATCTGCATCTAAACCCCGTCCGGGGACCCTCTTGGGGACCTTAAATTTCTCATCATAAACATAAACCAAAATGACCAAAATCTAAATTACCCCCCTTAAAAGAACAAAGTTGCAACCAAGCAAGCCAACAAATGCACAAACGCACCACCATCCTGTCCTTTAACTTTCTCCGGGTCTCCCATTATCCAAATGAATGATCTACAACCAAATCCGCAGGAGGTAACATACATTCAAGCACCCATCCACCCATCAAGAAAACAAAAAAGATATCTTGATTCCTTCCATCTTGGCTACCATTTTCACATCACATTCACATACATCCGTTAAGCTTTATTTTATTTCCAAAACATCACTCTACCCATCTACCCATACAACTCAACCAACTCAACCAACCATATCTTTATCGTCAAGCCCTTTTAGTCGCTTCTGCATCCATCCACCCACCCATCTATTCTATAGCACATGCAAACATGCAAACAAAATGTAACATACAAACAAAACCAGGAATATTATATTAAGTCAACAGGACATCAAGTACGCAATACTACATACTATGTAGGTACATGCATATGACTACCGGACAAGTAGAAGTGATAATCCAAACGTTATCTATGTGTAGGTACAAGGCAGGTTGGTAGTAATATATGATTTGATAATTCCAGACCTCCTACTCTATGATAATGAGTCTGGGCCTAGGCCTTGCTCCTAATATGTTTTCCTCCCCATGTCGATTTTCTTATTTGTTGTTCCTTTCCTTTCATTCCTTGCTTACCTGATGTATCTAATCGATATCTGCCAAAAGTATATTTCCCGCATCCCATCCGTAATCTCCTCCAACCCCTCCATCCCCTCCATCCCCCTCCACAAATTAACGAGTAGCGACCCAAACCCACCACAACCCTCCCTTTCGTAACCAAACCGTGACCTTGACCGTGACAATCCCACCCCTAAGTATTTCCTCGCACCAAAACGTCCTTGTTCGTAAAGATGAAAAATAAAATTCCATGTACATGTTCCCTCTTTTTTGTTCATCAATGCATACCATGCCATCCATCAGGTTCATCCGAATCATTAGCCACGAATCCCAACACCATTCCGTAGGTACTGTACCATACCAATAATCCAATCCACCAACATCATAGAGATACCGTAATAATAAGATGAGAGAAACTGTGCATCACGACTCGTGTTCGCCCAAGTATCAAAAAATCTCACGAATCCGTGTCCAAATCCAAATCCAGATCCCATCCGAGCCCAAACTTTTCCATCACAAAACCTTTCAACCTATCCTCCCTCTCCCATCCAATAAAAATAAAGAAAATACAACATCTCAGAAGCCTCAACAAAGAGCTCAAGAGAAAATACTAAAAAATGGCCTTAAAATATGAAGAAAAAAATGATTGCATAGCAAGAAGAAGTAAAAGCTCGAACGCTTGCACCACCACCAATCAGGCCGCTTCAATCCTACCCTTTTAATGCATATAGATAAAAACATGCTATGGTATTCGCTCGTTTTCCCGAATAAACACATGCCACCGCCCCGCAAGGAGTATTAAAACAAAGGAAGTTGAGAAGAAAGTCTCCCTCCTGTTGAGAGACAAGTATCCAAAAAAATGAATGGAAGCGCAAATCTTCCCTTCAACTTGCTTTGAGATAAACGTAAATAGAGCCGTTGCTTAGCCCTGATGCAAGTTGGGATCTTGTTTCAGATCCGCATCGTGATTTCCGTAATTATTGGTGTCGAGGAAATCAAACGTACCGTGATGTTGGTGCGTGGGGAGCTGGTGGGGATGACCCAGACTTCCGGTTCGTAGTTGACTTCCTATTTGGGGAGTGGTTTCGTATTGAGAGCGATGAGGAAGTCCATCAAAGTTATTCTGTATAGTATGCGATACGGGGTGAGAGGGTAACATGGATTGGGAGTTGGGTGGAGGGAGTTGATAGGAATTGGAGGAAAATGACTGCGGAGAATTTGATGTGAAGGAATGCGATTGTGGCGAGGTTGTATAGAAGCTACTAGCAGGACCAGCGTTGCTAAAAAAGGATGGTGCCCAGTTAATGGTTGACTGCTGTGGGTTTTGGTATTGAGCAGAAGACATAGAGCGCTGAGGTTGGTTCTGTAAGCTTGGACTGTTCTGATCGTTGAAGGTCAATCTTGGTCCATATCCAGCAGTAGTGTGAATGTAAGAAGAGCCATGCATATGCTCTTCCTGTTGTGGATTGTACCGAACAGGGTGGCGAGACGGTGCATACATATTTTCATGATCTCTCTGCTGGCTAGGATGCGATGGAGATTGTTGTGCTTGTTGCACCTGCTGCACTTGCAAAATTGACGGTGATTCGGAGCTATTTGGAGTCAAGATTATTGGTGAGGCTTCCATGTCTTGAGGTTGTAAGTCATCGTCCTCAAGTTTCATACCCTCCTCCGGTTCATCATCTGAAATATCTGCGCCGTTCCTATCGCCATACATCACCTGAACGTATGTATCGCCACCTAGAAGATGTTAGTCGTCTTTTGTAGTGTCCTGAGAGTGATTATACTACTAACTTATCTCCCCATTCTTGTATTGCTCCTCCTTTCGGGCAACTCTGAATATCTCCCTCAAGAATGGTTTTTTGGCTAAATTTCCGGGACGGTCTTTCTCGGCAAACCAGTTCGACATCGCTTCCATTGTGACTTCTTCCAATTTTTTGATGTTGAGGCCTAGCTTTTGCACAGATGGACATTGATTATGGTATGGCTCTACTATCAATCTCACAATATGTGTCAACAGACGTATTCTCTCTAATAAAAATGTTAATCAAAGTTTCTGCCCCTAAGAAGGTGATGTCAAGCTTACCAGGCTTCAATTGATGATCTGGTTCTTTGTGGCGAACTAGGAACTCTCCAGTTGTGGATGGCCACCATGGTGGTGCCTTTTTTTGCCCCCCAGTGTACGGGTAATGAGTCTGCTTTTTAGGCTCAACGAGCTTTACGAAAGCTTTTCCTATGACTTTGCATGCAGTTTGCTGCATATCCTTGAAACGACAGTCGTAGAACCTTGTCACTTCTTCCTCGTCGCCTATCCTCAGTGACATTGTCTTTCTTTCTAAGATTCGGCTTGGGGTATCTTCTCCGGATTCATCATATTGTCGACGGTATCTTTTTGTCTTCTTTGATCCTGTCGAATCATCATCAGAATCGGCAGAACTTTGTCGAAGTTGGCGATGTCGACGCCTTTTTCCAACATGCGAATCATTTCCTGGAAACCTGCGCACATCTGGTGCGCTATCTATGCCAAATTCACCATACCCGCTATCCTGATTGTAAGCTGTAGAGATGATAGTTAGCAAAGAAGGGATCATGATCTCTAGACGGATGACTGACATGCTGAATTTGAAAATGAAGCATCCAAACTAGCTCTCTGTATAGATTTGTGAAAATCATGCTTTAGGTGTTGCGAGAATATTTTCGGCTGGAAGTTTGTTAAAGTTTGAGAAGTGTAGTTGACTTCCCTTCCATTATCAAGAATGGCGATAACTGCAAACTCTTTAACTGGAATCCGAGCGCAAGATCTCAAGCATTCTTCCACGCTCTATGAGAAGGTTAGTTTATGTGCATGCTTCTTATGAGAATCGATTTTCATTCTACGTACAAGAGGTAGTGCGTGAGGGTGAGGCCGTTGTGGTAGAATCGGTGCAGGTCGAGCTTCATTCAATAACGGTTGACTGCAATCGAATGACCTTTCAACAGTACTGGACCATGAATCACGGTCATAACAATCTCTTGAATGCATGGGATTCTCTTGCTGAACCATATTGTAAGATATGGAATGACAGATAGAGTAAGTAAGGGCTCTGACTTTGTGACTTGAGGCGGTGAGATTATAAGTCGAGCTATCGTATTGATGATATACTTGACAGCCTTAAGCTCCGTGAACAAGGGAGAGTATCAGGAACCGGGAGCACGGGAGACTGCTTTAATGACTGCGATGATCTACTTGAACTCAGTATTAGCGGATCAATTCACGCATACATGATGGAAAATCCAAGTCTGCAAGGAGAGATTCAAGACATGCAAATAGAAAAAAAGTAAATTTATGCAGCTCATGTCAAAACAAGGTTTGTTTTCGTATTAATAAACTTACAGTGGGAAGGGGAAAGACGTGGCGCTATGTCTGGCTTGAATATGGTACGGTAGCACGAACCATACCCCAGATCCAAGCCAGGTTGGTAAGGAAGCTGAGTTTCTAGTTCCAGATTATCGATTGAGGCGTTTGAGTGAGATGATGAAGAGCCGACCAAGTATATTCTTTCCCGAGACGAAGCCGGACGGACCGATTGTCGGAATCCAGGCCCGAAACACTCGTAAGTTGACAATAGAGCGAGCAAATTAAGAGAGGAAATGATGTGGCAATAGAGCGTTGAAGGTTAGAATCTTCTTTTTGGCTGGCTTAGAGAATGCCTTTCTCCTCACAAGAGTGCTATACAAGGAATCATAAGCCTAAGCGGATTTGAGACATCAGCCTCTAAGATTATTCGGAGACCGGCAGTAGTTCTTGTTTGTAGCAGACTGCAACAGCTTTTTTTTAAAGGGTCCTTTCCGCCGTTTGATTCTCGAACCCTGAAGGCGACTAGGCGAATTGGCAAGTGAGACCAGTGTGAAATACGTGCATACAATCTTATAAAAATAAGGGATCGCTAATGAATATATGTTTGATCCACAACTGTATATGCAGATGAACGGAGAAAAGTAAAACGAAAAAGCAAGAATGAAAAAGGTATGCTTAAGATAAAAGATTCGAGTAAATTTCATCCGCAGAATGAGTGAGGGGGGGTAGGTAGTATGACAAAAAAAAAAGCCTCAATCGCTCGTTATAGGACTCTAGTCTTAAACGAGGTCTGGGAATTAATTCGATGCGCTGTTCAATATGTTGAAGTTCATGGTTGGTTTACCTTTACCTCTACCTTTACCTTTACATTCTGTTGTACTCTTGTGCATCAGCTTGCGTTGCTTGTTCAATGGTTCGTTGAATATTATCTAATGTTGTACTACTTTGATGGGAAAACGACCACAATCGCGACCTGCAACAATTGAACATTGATCCTAGTCAATATTATCCAAATCAATCTTTCAAGCAGCGAGCAATAATTTCCAAGAGGATTTGATCACCGCAGAGCACCCAGATTGTTGGGTACAGCTTTCAACGAACAAACGAACAAACGGGAAACCCATGTATGTTGCCTGCTACCTAGCGATTAGAATAACGGTTCCTGGGGTTTCAAATAATCCTGGAAAGTTGTCTTGTCATCGTGTGTATTACTAGGCTTAGGATTAATAGAACTAATAGGGATAATTAAGCCAGATTGTATGTAATATAATACGATATAGGCTGTATGTACTGTATCCGAAGACTGTTTACCTACGCCATAACAAGTCGAACTAGGCAAGAAAGTATGAAAGTCCTGATAGTATAGCCTGTTGAAATATCTTTTTGAATGCAGAATGCAGAATGCAGCTGTTTTATGTTACATAGGCTGCTTTTTTGATGCAAGAGAGTAGGGGTACCGTTCGTGAGTCGTGACGCCAGGAGAAGCTAAATTGCTTTGAATCATGAAATCGATCTGGCCTGGGGAAGAATATAGTTCAAATCGTGGGGAATCGTGAAGGGGGGACAGACAGATCATGATCATCAATGGGTCCTTTGAGAATTCGAATATAAAGTCTAGAACTCGATCAATAGAACTAATGGCCGGAAGCGCATATAGCGGGAAAGGGAACCGCGAATGAACATAAACAGCTTGCAGACCCTAGTAAAAGTCGAAAAAAAGAAACAATAATAGGCCGGAGAGTGTGCATTTCCAAGACTTGGTGGTGTTACCATGAAGATTTAATATTAACCTCAACGATTAGACTATATCATTAACTATTAACAACCGTCGACCATATAAATAGATATACACAGTATACCTATCTAGGTAATAGTCTTTGTTTCGAATATATAGGGTTAATATATGTAATAGATGAGTTCATTAGTTGTTGTTGATTATAAGTTGATGAATTAAAAAGCTCGCGTGTTGAAGAAAGATCTGTCTAATCTGTAGTCTGTGCTTAACCTTTGAGAGACAATTAAAGCTAGCTAGCTAGCTAGCTAGTTCTTCTTTTTACATCTAGTTTTTTGCTTTGCTTTGAATTTACGAACCGTATTCATCTTCTAAATCTCTTCCAGTGGCCACCCGCATATTGCAGTATAAAATCAAAACTTTTAACCATACCTAGTACGGAGGAGTATACCTTGAGCATACCTGTACCTGTACCTGTACCTGTACTCTACTCTGGGTACTGTCCGACCTTAATGCAGATCGCTCCTGCTATAGGGTACCTGAAAACCTAGTTTATCAGTTTATCAGTTTATTGTACAGTTTGCGGGGTGAATACTTTATGATGGTCAAAAAACAGTATCAAAAAAGAAGCGAATTCAACTACTCGAGTAGTCAAACACTAGGACTAGACCGTACCTAATCAACATCTGAATTACTTCATATAAAGCTGTCATTGATCAATGTGTCGAAAAGATTTGCCGTTTTGCAATTATGTATTGTTATGATTATCAAGGTTCATCCGAAATTAAATTTTACTTTCTTTCTTCTCTTTTTTTCCCTTCCTTGCTTCCTTTCGTTTGCGCATCGCTTCTGTGTAACCCATCTTTCAGATCGTACAACATAAGAACGGTAGTTTTGTAGCCAATAGTCAACTCGAGGGTCCAAAAACCGGACTTAAAGTCTTAAAATCTACGGAAATCGTCTGATCTACCCGAATCCTGTTTTTGACGAGGATGCATAATAAATCAAACTAAATGGTTATCTTTTGTCTTGACTCGAGGAAGTCCTGCATATCGTCCAACCTCACACATTCACCCAACCCCCAGCAACCGACATGTTCGGAGAAATGCTTCCCGGTTCCTTCGAGTATCGAGCCGAATATGAATGAAGGAATGCCGAATTGGATCACCATTTACATGAATATTCGACGATGTGGTTCGTATGATCCCTATCGAAAGGCCTATCTCTCTTTCTCTCGGAGAATAACTTGATGGGGTGCGCCAGGTCCCGACCAAACATGCTTATTGGGTAGCGGTGAAAGTGGTAACATATGTGTTTTGAGAACTGCCTGCAGGAGAGGCATTGCAGTGATTGCACGATTACTTGGGCCTCAATTTGAAATTTCCCATCAATCATTATTGAGATGAAGAAAACAGTGGTAAAGAATAGAGTAGTGCTCTTTTTTTACCGACCTGGTCGAGCTAGATCTTCACGATAACATCTTGCAATGAGCCATCACGAGCACTTGATACAGAGTTCTTATAGAATATACGAGTGATCCAGTCCAGCTGTTGGAAGTTCTTGGTAAACATCGCGCGCTTTGGTATCTGTTTCTGATTGCATGGTAATGCAGCATTGATTTTATAAATAATTACCAGAATTATGGCAAAAAGAGATCCGAAGTTTCGATTATGGTTTTGGTTTGCGGGCACATACCTTGTGGTATCTCTCTACAGCTTGTAGGCCATTTGTAATTTGAATGCCAAGATGGCTTCATTGTCAATTCATAGTACTGTCTAAATGCTTTGGGGAATTTCTTTAGTCCCGCTGCCATACCAATCAATTGAATTTGAGTGTTTGATGAGGCTACTTATATCTCCATCTATAGTCTTGATTGCAAGAAATTTGTAGTTCTGAGTTCACTTCTTTCGAAAGTACCAAAACTGCTCATCAAAGTCTCTGGGCACCGTCAAAGCTACTCTTCTTACATGAACATACTCTCCTATCCACAGAAGTTCTGTTTCTTAATCTCACTACAGGCTATCACGCCCAAGAGATAGATGCCGAAGTTAAATAATCCTCAAGGAAATGAAAATAGCATAAAGTAACGGAATTGCCTCCTCTCCAGCTGTTCCTCGTATGCATTCGAAGCATTAAATACCCAAAGAAGCTTAGCCCAATATTCATTCACAAGTACTTTCGAGGCCGTTCATGAATCATAATGTCATAATTCCTGTCAAAAAGCGATCGATCTTGAAAAAACGCTCGTGTCAAGCCCTCGGGTATAATAAGTCCGTAGACGTGTGTAAGCACCTTATCAGTGCACCTTACTGTACATGTGTTGTTCACCATTGATGTAAGCCCTACCATATTAGTCTATTTGCAATCACATGCCTTCATCTATGTACAAGTCAGATAATTCTCACCCGTTCTAATTTCTCATCATACCCTGGGCCACGTGTTACAAGAATTCCTTCCAATAAATCCTTCACTAATCCTCTCTTGATTGAGATTGGTATCCAATGAATCCTGCATACATATCAAACCTTAATTGGGCTTCAAATACACTTTTGGTATTTCTGTATCATCCAAACTGTGTGACCACCTCGAAAGTTCAAAGCCGCCCTAATGTCAACTCATCCGCCCGGGACCGGGCCACACTCCATCATGTCATACAACGATCTAGTACCACGAAAGGTATTCTTTCCACGTTTTCTGCTCGATTTCTATAGAATGTACCTCGCTTGTATCCCCTCACACAGCATCGGTTCTTACGGCATTGAAAGTACTTCGCACAATAAGTAATGGAACCCAAATTGACTCAACAGAGAACACACCGCATCCGAGAATCCTAAATTGCATCTTCCAAGAACAAAGAGGAAATGCCTCACAATACTTGCTATAATATACACAAACCTACCCGTCTATAAGTTCCCATTCCAACCTCGTGGTACACCGAACCAAACTTTCGAGAAACGCCATTTTACCTTCCTCGTCATTCTTAGCTCATGACCAGCTCCATTTCAGCCCTTCCGTTTGTGCTTTGCATCTTTCGTTGAACGGTCTTTCAATGCAAAACACCATTATCCCGGTTGCACACAACCTTGAGTCACACAAAATAAACAAGGTATACTCGAAATCTCCGTATCTGCATTCCATGAACAGCCTCAAAATCTTGTTTCGATTAAGCTTATTTACCATTGTATACTATAAGTTACCATCATTACGTCTCTCTGCAAGCATGAGCTGATCCTTCTATTTTCCTCTGAGATTTTCGTAGTTGTCTTCCGGGAGTACAGCATCCGCGGTTGGAGATTATAGATTAGAGAAGTGCAGATTACATATGCTTTAGTCTCTTCAACCCTGTAGATAAGTTGTATCACCCAAATTTGTTCTCCATCTTTTTTCCCCAGATTGCTACTCCGAGACTACTCAGTACCGAACTCTTCCCAGAATATTTGAATCATCACGCATGTCGTATTCATCCCCTATACACAGCTTCCACTACAATATTTCCACAATTCATCTCTGCAACGTCAATCACGGCATGAAGATAGGAGGAATATACGGTCCGAAATCATCCTAACATACATGTCCATCAGCCATTTCCATCAGGCTATCAGCCACATTCTTACATCCGAACTAACGATTGATCCAATTCAATGGTGCATCATTCCTCCCTCGCACATCGTCACTTCATCACCTCTTCGTCTCTAATAAACCTTCATTCGCCAAGATCTTATTTTCCTTTCATATGCAGATTGAGGAGAAACCTCCGCATTCACAATGCCTATCTCGTTTATTGACTAGTTTCCCACTTCGTACTACATGCGTGTGCATCTCTATTTCGAATTCCTCAGCCCAGTACACCAGGGCATTCTCATGTCACCTACACAAAATGCTCCACAACCCCAAGCACAACCTTCTCAGCCAACCTTTTAGCCCCCAATCAACTTTTTCTTTCCTATCTTCCTTCCTTCCTGCGCCCTTACGTCCCTACGTATGTTGCTGCCCATTCGTATGCAATCATGCATCTCACCATCCAAACACACTCTCTCCCATCTCACCACACCAAACCATCCGTACCACACATCTCACAACCCAACGTTCCACAACATTGAACACCACCCTAATCTTCCTCAACCTTCCTCGTCCTCCACCATTCCTGCATACGCTCGGACTACCCCGCCATCGTCTTATTCAAGCCATCCAAACCATTCAAACCACCAGCCAGTCCACATCCATTCATTCATCCATCCATCCATCCATCCATCACCACATACCCACCTCTACCTCCTCATCCTCATCCTCATCCTCATCCCCATCTCCATCCCTATCCCATCCTATCCCATCCAAAAACAAAAATGCAAAACCCAAACCCGCATAATTATCGTCCCCCCAACGGAGCAAACTCCGCTCCCTATCAACCCTCCGACTTCCTGCCCAACCATCTCTTACGCACCACCAAAGATATCGTACCACACCCGGCTGTATCCATCAACCTATCCTTGAATCTCCAACTCTATTGCACCCAATCCACCCAATCCCCCATCATCCCATTCTCAAATCAATCTCGAGGTAACCCCAAGTCACCAACAAAGTAATCTTACCCCATACCAATCCTCACGTTTCCACCATCCTCTCATCGATATGGCTAGCAGCCCGGTTTAATTGTTGGTGATCACTCTCATCATCTATGCATTAATTAAAAGTCCACGATGCTACCGGTCCTGGACTCGGTGGTATTTATTGATAGTTGGTACCGACCGTAGATAAGTGGCACGTTAGATGGTAAGCATAATGCGAATCCCGAATCTAAGCTCTTGCATTTGTATTTGTATTTGCAATGGAAATATCAATGGACGATGTGCGAATTCGCCATGGAGGACGGAGAGAGCTCCTTGGAATCATAATGTTTTTGTTTTTGTTTTTGTTTTTTCCCTTTATTCTTTCATTTCCTGTCTGTGGTGCTACGTCGGATTGGTGGTAAGTAACCATGATGAACCGTGACACGAACCCAGAATTAGAAATATATTTTTCCATAGAAGATGGGAGGAGCTCCTCCTTCCTTCATCCAATCATATATTAACAATATCTAATCAATTCACGCTCTTGGTGCTACATTAGATAAGTAGTGAGAGTAACCACCCAGCCTACATTGCGTATCCCCAATCCACGCATGGAAAAGAGAAAAAGGAGATGGGAGAATTGGCCATAGAGGACGGAGGGAGCTCCTTCTTCCACTTGTATTATTTCATTGCGTGTATCGTATGCGATTACACTGCGGATCTTATTCGTGCGGTTGCCTTGATTGACTCGAGGTCTTGGCGATAATATTGGTGAGGTTCGTACAGTATGTGAATTCTATGATGCGAGCGTATGGTTAATATTATGGGAGTATTGACGGTTTAGTAGTGAGTGAGTTTATATATGTTGAATGACATCAATGCAATGCAATGAATGCAAAGCAAAGCAAATTCATGTTATTTGTTCATCTTAACCTACATATCATCCCGAAAGTAAAATCTGATCCTAGTGTCTAATCACAAGTATGTACTTCATGCCGCTCATTTATACTATCCATCATAGTGCCTTACAATTAAGATACCGAGAGGTGGAAGATTCTCAATATATTATCTTACATCTCACACTCTATTTACAATCTCGAGTCTCGAGTCTGGATTTGATTAGATGTCGCATAATTTATCTGTGATATCATATCACAAGTATCCTCTCTTCCTATCTCATCTCTTCCCATCCCATCATTCTATCCCATTCTATAATCACAATCTCAAACCAATCCCCCCTCTTCCCTCAATCCCCATATCAAACCTCCAAAAAATCACTTACACACTCTTTCAAAATTTAGACCCTAATTCTATCCCCCCCCTTCCTCTCACATTAACTATATCTCTAATCCATTTAATCCATTTAATCTAATCTAATCTAATCTATTTAATCCATCTAATCCAATCTCATCCAATCCAATCTCATCCAATCCAATCTCATCCAATCCAATCTCATCTCATCTCATCTCCCCTCCCTTTTTATGATCTATTTTTGTTATATATCATATAAATATATCTAATATCTAATATCTAATATCTAATATCTAATATCTAATATCTAATATCTAATATCTATCACATCAACCCATCCATCCCCATCAATCTCATCCCATCACCTCACTTCAACCCAACTCACAAATTCACAAATTCATAATCCAGTAAGCAATATACCCAATCAACATCCTCAATCAACATCCTCAATCAACATCCTCAATCAACATCCTCAATCAACATCCTCAAT
>NGKJ01000031.1:150552-198106 GCA_002162495.1 Myriosclerotinia curreyana | reverse complement strand
CCCCTCCTCTCCATCAATTTTCTCGGACTATCAAATTCCTTGACCTGCCCCTGTTCAAGCACCACAATGCGATCACTATCCAAGATGGTATTAATACGATGCGCAATCGTGATGATCGTTCTCTTGGAAAACAACGGACTCCTTAGCGTCGTCTGCAAGAGAGCATCCGTTTCCACATCCACCGCCGCCGTGGCTTCATCTAAAACCAAAATATTGGATGGTGTGAGGAGTGCTCGTGCGAGGGAGACGAGTTGTCGTTGACCTTGGGAAAGATTCGATCCGCTATACAGGAAACACAAGGTTAGCTTATTTTTGCCTCAACAGAAAAACAGGGTTTTGGTAGGAAATGTTTATTTTCCGTGTTGGTAAGGTTAAATGATGCTTGTGTGCTGATGATGGTGGTGGTAATTTCGGTGAGACTTTAAAAAGGGAAGAAATTTGTGCGAAAAGGGAATTTTTGAGCGAGGAATGAAACTATGCAACAAGAAATCTCAAATCAAGATTGGAGGATAACGCAAAGGATGGCATGTGATGGTTATTGTTTGCGACGTTGGGCAGTGATGTGGTGATAGGTAGGGCGAAAAGGGCGAAAGGAAAGTTGAAAACATGAGGGTGGCCGCGGAAATGGGTTCAGCTTATGATAAGAGAATGTGTTACGAACCCTTCTTGAATTTTCGCTTCCAAACCACCATCCATACTCGAGACGTGATCTTTTAGCCTTGCATGTTCTGTAGGGAGGATTGGTTAGTTAAGATATTGGTATTACACGCCGCTTGTAATATATGATCACTCATATCCCACAAGTAACGCCGAGTATCTTCGTCTAGGGTTACACTTACCTAGTACGCTCCACAACTCTGTATCATCATGTACATGACCAGGATCAAGATTATCGCGAATTGTTCCTTCAAACAGAGCCGCATCTTGGGGAATAATTGCCAGTCGGCGTCTCAAGTCGAGTAGCCCTATTGTTGACGTGTTCAATGAATCAATGCTTATATTACCCTCGCTCGGCTCGATGATCCGAAATAGGGCTAATGTCAAACTAGACTTTCCTGCACCTGTCCTACCAACGACTCCAATCTTCTCGTGTGGTTTAATGTCGAGGTTGATATTCTTAAGCACGAGGTCTAAGCCTTCTCGATATCGTGTGCTGTAGTTGTTGAAGTTTACTCCACCCGAGGAAGGCCAACTAATTGGTGGACGATGTCTGTGAATCACTTCTGGAGCTTCACTTGGTAATCGAGCGTACTCAAGAACACGTTCGACGGACACGATATTTGTCTCCACTTCAACAGTTTGACGAACAATCCAATTTAAGGATTGTGTGATTTGCAGAGCATATGACATCGCTAGTCCGACAATACCGGGAGACAAGAGACTTCCAGTGCTTACAGACACAATAGAGAAGCCGGCGGCGGCTAAGATAATGAGTGAACCGAGGAATTCAAGTCTTACAGCAAGCCATCTACACACCAATGATGTCAGTTCAATGTCATGTTACAAAAATTGGTCTGTGCATGACTGATCCGATTCACAAGGAAGAAGTTTCACTTCTGTGTGATTGCTAGTCACGTGTGCCTGATCACAGAGCTTGTATCGCAAACATGGTATATAACGTACCGGTTACTATTGATAGATGGGAAGTAAGCTCTCAAATTAGCGTCTACTCTCCATTCGTTCTCTTGTGTGAATCGTTTTTGTTGACTACATCACAAACGAATTAGTATCCTGACTGTCTCAAATAATCTCCGCTTCCGAAGTCTCAGATTTCAAAAACCGAGATTGTGGGTTAGGCAAAAGGGAACGTCAACTTTTCTTACCGATAAGCTCGGATGGTGCCGATGCCTCCAAGGGACTCCTGGAAATGGGCATAAATTGGACTTCGACTGACGCTATCCAAACGCTTCAGCTCACGGGAAGTGCGGAGATAATAACGCTGCACCCAGTAATACACGCCTGACAGCGGGATGATCAAAATGATAAAGGCTGGGGTAGAGACGGAAATGACGACCAGGGTAAACATTGCCCGAGCAGTGTTGACAAATAGCATGTTGAAAGTCCTCGCAAGTACCTATTACGGGTTAGAACATGTCAAAATTCAGGGTTATAGTTTATAGTTACTTCATCTATCCGATAAACATCACTAAATTCACACGTTAGCTTGTGGTCTGGCATATCCGATCTCGGGTATATTGGTAACACAGCATTCAAACAAACAAATTGAAGCCTGGATATGGATTGAACCGCATATGCACTATGCTGAGGAAAGCGGGGTGTCAAGGCAACCAGCGCAGCCCCCACCCATCCCCGCAGTAGACAGGAGACGGGAATACTCTGAGAGTGGTGCCGACAGATCGCGCCAGTCACAAACATTCTGCTACGATGACGCAATTGAAAATCAGAAGAAAGGATTGCCAACGTACCTTGAGAAGCGATTGAGAATTCGACCAGCCGGGGTAGTTTCGAAAAAGGACATTGGGGATCGGAATATGGCAAAAGCCATTCGCTCATGAAGTTTTCTCGAGGCCTGAGCGGGTGGGGTGATAGATTAGCTTCCGTGGCTGCTTCTGCATAATGCAAGAACCCGCTGCCCGGTCGGGAAAGCTTACCTCAATAGAACAAAAGATCCACAAGATCAAGGTTTGGATAACCACGAGACCGGCAGATCCAATACCAAAAGCAAAGTATACACCAATATACTTGCCGACATTCAGATTCACACCATGTTTGTCGTTGGCCTCCGCCCAACTTTTAAGCCATACGCTGCCACCTATGAAAGGTCAGTAAAAGGTAGATTGGGTATGAGGAGGGGAACCGACTGATTTGTGCAGTTTGTGCACCAATCAACATGGCCAAGTAAATTAAGACTGCAGCAAGATTGCTAGTCTTAGCATATTCAGCATAAACTAATTAATGTTAATATCGCTCGCCACTCTTACGGGTTTGTGCTTGCCTACCATCCCATTTGACTTTTCCTTGTTCAGAATGTTCCTTGCCCTGCTTGGATTTCGATGGCTCTTCCTCGTCGCGAAGCTTGCCCCTGGGGCCACTGAAACTGACTGTACTGGCACGTCTTAGTGTATTAGAGCTTCCCTTCCTCTTTTTGACGCCTGATCCTCCAGGTCTAATGGGTTGAAGTTGAGTTAAATGTTCTTGGGCTTCTTCGGCCTCGTCCTTTTCTTCATCTTCTCCGGGTTGCTCAAAGTCAAGTATAGTGGATGAATCGCTAGTTTCAGTGGTTTCGGAATCTGTGGATACATCTTTATTTTCGGATGTGTTAATTAGGTTTGCGATTTCCCCTCTTCTAGCAATGGCCTGATCATATGTACCACGCTCGATAATTTTAGTATCTCGAATCAAGCAGATAAGATTTGCCTCCTTAAGGACCGGAATGGAATTTGTAGCCAGAACCCTAGTCTTTCCACTGAGTAATCCAGTTGAACCAAAAACATTATCAATCAAATGTCTGCCAACGTGTTGATCAACGGCGGATAGACAATCGTCAAGTAGATATACATCAGCTCTGGCGTAAACTGCTCTAGCCAAAGTCAATCGTGCTTTTTGACCTCCACTCAAGGAGATACCACGCTCTCCGACCTCGGTCTCATCGCCATCTGGCAATTGAGCAAAGTCCTCGGTAAGTGCACAGGCTTTGACGGTTTTATCGTAGAATGCGGGATCAAAACGATGACCAAATAGGATGTTTTCCTTAACACTCGCGTTCATAACCCATGGTTGTTGCGCTACATAAGCTGTATTTCCATGAACGACCACCTGTCCCTTGACTTTCCATAGATCGCCAAGAAGTGCTTGTAAGAAAGATGACTTTCCTGCTCCAACTCGGCCAACAATACAAGTGAGTTCTCCTTTATGTCCAGAGAAATGGATATCTTGCAATACTTTACGGTCAGATTTTCTGTCCCATGAAAAAGATGCATCTCGGATTGTTATGGTTTCTTCACCATCATCCTCAATGGCACCCTTCAATATGACTGCATCTGGTTGTAATTCTTCGGCTGTAAAGAAAGACGTCAAGCGCTTGACGGCAACGGAAGCCTCAATGATGGAGGTGATGACCATTGGGAGAATTGCCAATGGGAATGTCAACAGATTGAGCAAAGTCAAGGTAGGAAAGACGATATCGGTGGTTAGTGGACTGTCAGTAGTCAATACAAAAACAGCAAATGTCGAACAAGAGACCAAGAATGGCGTAGTAGACCAGGTAAAGTTGGCAACGGATTGAGCAGCACCAATCTTTCTTAAAGTTTTCAATTCCTGATCGTTTCTCACAAAGTTCAACTTGGCCATGAAGGCAGAACTCCAAGCATAAAGCTTGATGCTCTTCATGTTATTGATAATCTCTGCGATCAGTCTTGTTCGAGAATCCTTATTTTTCATCTGCTCCTGCTGTAACTTTTTCATGAGACGAGCGATCAGACCATTTATGGGAATCATGAGAACCATGGCAGCAACACCAGCTAACATTGACAATCCAACTAGTTGATATAAGGATACCATGCAGAGTATGATCTGATATGGAGCAGACCACAATTGTTGACCGTATTGGGTAAGATCTTGTAATCTTTGAGTATCCACAGCCATATAGTTGACAATATCTCCAGTAGACTTGCTAGCTCTTCCTTCGTTCGATAGCTTGAGTGACTTGCCGTAGATTGATGCCGTCAAGGCCGTCTTGATGCGCATACCAGTTTCAAAGGCTCTTTGAAAGTATTGATGCAAAGCCATAGTTTGTCCAACCGAAACAGAGAACATGGCCAAGGCTATAGCTGCTCCTCGGATTACAGGCTCAGGTTCAACGTTGGGATCGCTTGAATATGACTTGACCCATTTGATCAACAACTTTAAAAGTTGCGGCTGTACAAATGCGAGCGAATCACTGACTGTCTTGAAAAGAGCGCCACGAAAATATGGTCCACTGAAAGATCTGAAGATAGCGATCCAAAGAGATGGGTATTTCTTATGTTCAATTTCATAGTCCCAAGCTTCCTGGAATGTCTCGCTGCATGACTTTGTCGTATCCCTCTTAGCCAAATTCCATAGATCATCCTCTGTCAAATATTTCTTGTAGCCTTGTTTCATCAAAGGGGTCATCCAACCGAATGTGAGGATCGAAAATACGGTGGCATACTCGACAGGACATTCATCTTCATCCTCCAAAGCAGAATATACACTCTGTTTCTTTGGCACAAGCCATTCCAACCCAAATTCAACCAACGATAACCCAAAGCTAACACCGTATGCGACGAAGTATGGAAGATGTTCGTGGTATATTTGTTGGGATATCAATGATCGTAGCTTGACTGCGTATGCGATGTTGAGAAAGAGCCAATAAAAGAGTACAACGCCGTTGGGATTTCGCAATCGAGTATGCTCGAGCCATTGAATGCTAAACACAACACCAAGAGATAGGATTTGTAGAAGACTGGTCCAAAAACGGAAATCCCCTGCCCACACATCAGGATAGGCCAGTACCTGTATAACGAGTTGTCCTGTCACTGCGATTGCGATTCCTATAATGATGACCTATTGTGGCCGCGTAAGCTTTTTTCCAACCATTTCATTCTTTTCCGAATCCGCAGAAGGGTAAGAGAAAAGCATACCTGCTTGAGCCAGAAATGCCAATCTTTTTTAACCTCGGCCGTCGTCTTCCTCCTTACGAGCCACCATATAGCTATAGCCCCTCCCAAAATCCCAAAGGCCGCCACCGAGCTGACCCACACATCCATAAAACACGGCGTAAAGTCATAACGATGAGGACTCAGAGGACCCCATCCTTCCTTGTTACCGCATAAGGGTTGTGATCTTGATTTATCCGCCGTGAGATATCCACTACCAAGTTGCTCCTGCCATGCGCGGAAGCCCGAGAAGGAGCCTGTCTTGAGGATGCTCTGCGATGAGCTCACGACCATGACCGATATGTGATATTTTGTGTACCGAAACTCTCTTTTCGATAGAGGTTTCAGAACTGACGATATTATTGTTTGGAAGGATAATTCATTCGTTCTGTAATACAATGGCGGGAAAGTTGGTTGAATTTGTCTGATCTACAGGTACAGGATTGACCAACTACATTAAATACGAATTTAAGCTAGTTAGCTAAGTTATGAGTTATGATGGATACATGACCTACAGCTAAGATCCGATTGATTGATTGATTGATTGATTGATTTCTTTAACAAAGCAACCCCAAAAAAAAAGAATGCTCAAAAAGCCTTCTAATATTAATATACATACGCTTGACCGCTAGATGAATTATATACGGAGTTATATACTATCTACTATCTACGAAGTACTACATATTCTATCATCGCATTCATGATAAGATTCTCCGACGTCATTAATTATTATTATTGCATCTTATAAGCCGCCTCCTTCATCACCATCACCAATAAGCTTACTGTATTATTTTATATACATAGGTAAGTACCTAGGTACATACATACATACATACATACAAACATACACACATAAATTTAATAGATACTGTTTACGAAGTTACATACTCATCAACATCTAAACATCCATCTATTATCAAGATCAAAATCCAAACCCATTTCCTACCTAGATAAACATCACTCAAATAAAAAAAAACAACTACCTACTCATATCACATTATATAATTCCGTTTCCATCATAATACTCACTCAACTCTACCACAACTCTACCACAACTCTACCACAACTCTACCACAACTCTACCACAACTCTACCACAACTCTACCTCAACTCCACCATCCACCTTTCCACCTCCTTCAAGCTAGAATCTCCTTTCACCTGCACCTACACCAACACCTACACCTACACCTACACCTGCATCATGATCGATCTTGACCTCCAGGGAGTGTTAAAGTACGTACATACTAATACTACCTACTACCTAATACTAATAATATAGCTATAGCTAGGTATAGTGGGGCAACCATATATATGTATATGTACCTAAGTAGATACCCGGTAACCAATACCAAATACTAAATATCAAATATCAAATATCAAATACGAAGTAACAAATAGCTTTCTATCTGTAGAGAAAAAAAAACCCATAATTCAGAGATGTAAAAAAGATGTATGTATTTAGCTATTGAACAAGAAGCTGAATAATAATAAAAATCATCTCAAACGCCTTAAGCAAAAAAAAAAAAGAAAGAAAAAGAAAAGGTAAAGCAAAAGATAAAGATCCCCAAATTTTTGGTCTAGGATATGCCTTCAACCGGGTCCTGTCAGAAATAAGGAGAGACCATAAAAGCAAAAGTTAACCGACCATCTCCAAAATCCCTACTTCTCCAATGAGAAAGAATAAAAAGCGATAAGTCGATACACATAGGCTCGACAATATTGTCTGGAAAGGGTATCTATCATCTTATCGCATTTATGAGCAACAATGTAGGAGAAGGCCGCCCAACATTCTCAAGACTCCATCATCTAGTTCTCTGAAGCGCCAGCATCTTCCTTCTTGGGCGCCAATCCCGCACTCTGACATGTCTTCTTCCATGTCTCAACCTCACGCCATGCTCTCTCACATTCCGTCTTCAACTTGTCGTTGCTTGCACTGAGTTCCGCAATGGCTTGTTCCGTGAGAAGTTTTTCCAGTGTCCACTTCTCAATGTTTTGCGTTTCGTTTTCCTTGAGTTGAGTGATGAATTGAACAGCTCGTTGTAAAATCGATCCTTTATTTTTCTCACATCCTGGTACAATCTTGGCTAACTCATTGATACCTTCATTGATGGTTTCGCGGCGACGTCTCTCAACTAGAAACTGATCAGTATCAAAAAATAGAACATTTAATGTATAGGGTGATCATTACCTTCTTTGTGGTTATCCTTTCGAACTTTATGCCATTCATCAGATCCCACAACCGGCTTCGAAGCAGAACCTCGACCTTGAGATTGATGTTGCTGTTGCGAATTGTCCATGAAGCTATTGTCGGCTTGTTGGCTGTTATCCATGAAAGACGACTCTTGATGACGATCGTTCTCAGATGCTTGAGAAGCAAAAGACACATCTGTTGGCTGTGGAATCGTCATGGTTGGATAGATACCAGCAAGTGCCGCAGCGGCAGTAGAAGAGGCGTTGGCATGATCTGCGGCACCGTTTTGATGGTCGGGATGAATTTGCTGGTTGTGTTGAAGGTTGGCATAGTTTTGCAGGGCTTCTACATCACCGATCTGCTGATTGACCAACGATTGGTCACCGGAGTCATTGCCAGAATTCGGGGAAACACGCTTGTTGTTAAGGCGCCTCGTGTCATCAGCTGATTCGGAGTCCCGCTTCCGCTTTTGTGCAGTGTTGCTCATATTAGCATTCTCTTCCCGCATAGCATTTGCTACCTCCTGCAATCCTGAATGTTCAAGGTCCATGTCTGCCATTGCGATAATATATGTGCCCTCGTGACGAGCCTTGCACAATGATTTGTGGAGGATTGAAGAATCAACAATCGCAAGGCGCAGATGACCTCGAGGGGTTGGTAGATAGATTTAAGGCTGAACTTGATCTTTCGCGATTTAATGACGTGTCTACCGAGGTTGGCACAAGTGCAACGGCAGTCTTCTTCTAGTGCAAAGGGTACGGCTGCTACGGAAGCAATGTAGACGTATCGGTGACTCGCTCTGATGCTTCGAAGCGCTCAGCTGCAGTAGTTGGTTGCCGTGATCTTCGAAACGAACGTTTCTGTGTCCTTCGAAGTAGTACCTACAAGGTCAGCACGTGTCATTGCAGATAAATTATCACATAGTAAAATTTAATCAAATGAGTTCCTGGAATAGATAAGAATAAGAAAAATGAGATGTCAAATGTTCAATTGACTCCGTGTTGTTGATCTCTCTCGAAATGATGCTTTGCGACTTCGACTTCCGATAGATAGATAGATAAATAAAACATCATCATCATAATCATCATCATCATCATCATGAAGATAAGCTTTTAGAATGCATTTTCGCCGGCAAGCAAGAAAGTACAATCAATCAATCAATCAATCAAATCAATCAATCGATTGTTGTACTTAAAGAGTAAACAAGAGTAGGAGTAGGAGTATTTTGATTCTTTGGTTAACATCGCAATATGATATTGATATTGAATGCTGCTCTGCGTGATGTGACCAAAGATTGTGGGAGGAAGCATGTTCGCGGGTCTGGTGATTGATGAATTTGCAGAAGTTCTTGAGCAACGGTAATGTCCGAGAAGGACTAAAAAAGACTCATTCATTCATGTTGCGTGTGGAGACGGGGAACACTAGATCTTAAAAGATGACATCTAAATGTGTACAGAGTAATAAAGGTGGAGTAAAGAAGTAGAGGAAGAGAAGTAGAAGTAGAAGTAGAGGCGCATTCTATTTCTGACTGACAACCTGTAACGGGATGGATGGATAGATGATGAATGCGACGGACGGACAGGCACAGATTGAAATAAAATGATCGATCTTTGTGAGGGGGAGTGAGGGAATGAGGGAATGAGGGAATGAGGGAATGAGGGAATGAGGGAATGAGGGAATGGAGGAGGCTTTTCCATTGTGGAATCTGGAATCTGGAATCTGGAATCTGGAACTTGGACCTTTGAAGCTTTGAACCTTTGAAGCTTTGAACCTTTGAACCTTTGAACCTTGGGAGGGGAGAATTTTTGGTGATTCATGAAAAAAAATAAAAATTTATGAAATCAATGAAAATCAATGAAAATCAATGAAAATCAGCAAGTAAATAGTTTCAGGCATACCTTTTTTTGGTGGGAGTTCTTTTTCCTCTTGAGTTATCCTATCCGATCAAGGTCAAAATCAAAGGCAAATGATCGGTTGTTTTTTTGTTATCTTCCCTTCTTCCCTCCCTTCCTTTTGCTCCGAGGTCTGGACTGGATGCGTGAATGCGTAGATGCGTAGATGCGTGGATGCGTGGATGCGCGACAAGTAAAATTGGTTGATATTGTTAATCACCACAACCACTTGAATTCTTTGTATGAAAAAGAATCAAAAGCTATACAATGGTTAGCAGAAGACTTGTTAAAATGCATCATCATCATCATCTTCTTCTTTTTCTTCTTTCTCTTTTACTTTGAGGGAAAGGAAAGGAAAGGAAAGGAAAGGTAGGTTGGACGTGACTTACACAAGGTCAGATGATTGATTGATTGATGTTGAGCGCAACCACAAAACTTCAAACTTGTTCTCCTCGTGATCAAAGGAGAGGAGTGATCAAAAGAGGGGGGATCAAAGGGTCTGGATGACACGGAAAAACAATATAAGACCGAATTGAATTAATTGAATGATTTGAATGAATTAATTAATTAATGAGATTGAACTGAGACAAGACAAACAGCCCTTTCAAATCAGAGTATATCTGAGAGTTATATCTGAGAAGTTGTTCTTGATGGATTGAAAAGTGCACACGTGAAAAATTGTCATGCGGAAGGTGCGACTTTGAACTTTGAAGTACTTTCTGGGCATAGATGACGCTAACTCTTAAATGGTTAGATTATACTACTGATACTTAATAATCAAACCTTACCTAGTTACTTTATTATTATGGGCTACATATTTGTTACTAAGGCTACCGTACTAAGTGCTGCACGTGAATGGCTAAAGCTTACTAAAAATAGTTTCATTCTTGGTTACTAAAGCTACCCATAACTCGATATTGACCCTCTATCAATAATCTCTCTATCAATGATAAAGCTTCACACATATACACATATACACATATATACTTTGTACACATCATTCAGTTGATTGAATTATTATATTTTTATCCATATCCAAACATAAAGAGTCAAACCCTATTGTGTGAATCTGCATCATCAACTCATTAATATGTATGCCAACCCTTTGATCAGACATTCATTCATTCATTCATTGTGATATCCCATTGACTCTGATCAAGCTACCTCTCCATACATTAAACTGTCAACTCCCATCTCCCATCTCTCATCTCTCAACTCTCAACTCTCAACTCTCAACTGTCCATACTACTTTCTGTTTCTTTCTTTACCTACTACC
Organism: Myriosclerotinia curreyana; assembly: GCA_002162495.1. Classification (NCBI taxonomy): domain Eukaryota; kingdom Fungi; phylum Ascomycota; class Leotiomycetes; order Helotiales; family Sclerotiniaceae; genus Myriosclerotinia; species Myriosclerotinia curreyana. Next base: position 187,108 of record NGKJ01000031.1, on the reverse strand, counting down.
TCTTCAAAATAATACTTTCTCCGTATTATTGCGCATTCAAACTTTGATCCAATATGGCTGATTTTATTACTACCAAGTTAAATCCTGATACTCACCTTATTCTTGTAACTATTCAAGCTTCCCAAGCCACGTTCCATAGCTAATCGCATCATAGGATCAATCCCTCCTCCGACTTCCGCTCGAACTACTCAAAAAGAATTTCAAGCTTGTTCACTTCAACGTCGAAAAAGAAAGTACAAGTGTCAAGGCAACTCTCAGAGAGACCGCAGATGCCTCTCTAAATGCGAACGCATCTCCAGATGACGTTCTCAAAAATGTCGACTCCATGTTAGCACGAATGCGGGGTTTAAAGAGGAAGCTATTGACATGCGCGGAAGAGGAAACCAGGCTACAAGAACAATCTCACGCTAGAATAAAACACTTGAGCTCCTTATATGATATGAAGAGCCTGGATGATGTAAAATATGAAGAATGGAGTAGAACGCGACTGGATCGTTTACTGGTGGATTACCTTCTACGGAACGGATACAAAGAGAGTGCTACAGCTCTAGCGAAAGAGAAGAATATTGACCAACTGGTCGATGTTGAAACATTTGTACAAATGAGTAAGATAAGAGACAGTTTATGCAAAGGCAAAGTTACCGAAGCACTAGCATGGTGTTCAGAGAACAAGAAAGAGCTCCGGAAGATGGAGGTAAGGATTTAGGATGCAGATTCTTAGGCAGACGCTGATGTTTTGTTCAGAGTAATCTTGAGTTCATGCTCCGTTTTCAGCAATATATCGAGTTGGTAAGAACACAAGATCAGGCGAAGTTGGTTGAATCGATTGCACATGCGAGGAAGTATCTATTACCTTTTCGGGAGAGCTACCCGAAAGAAGTACATCAAGTTGGTGGACTTCTGGCATTTCCTCCCGGCACAAGAGCAGCCGGTTATAGTGTATGTTCATCTCTCATTACGAGATTAAAATTCCCTAACATTCTTTAGGAAATATACAGCCCAGCTCGCTGGACAGAACTTGCCAAAATCTTTACAGAAACACATAACAATTTATTAGGTCTTCCATCAGTACCACTCTTACATATCGCGTTATCCGCAGGACTATCCGCTCTCAAAACCCCCACCTGTCACTCTTCCCACACATCCTCCGTCTCACCATTTTCCTCCTCCTCAGCCACCACATCTGTCTGTCCTATCTGCAGCATAGAGCTCAACGATCTCGCTCGAAACGTTCCATATGCACAACATACCAAGAGTCACGTAGAAAGTGACTTGGTTCTTCTTCCTAATGGTTGTGTATATGGTTTACAACGACTCGAAGAGCATAGTCGAAAGGCAGGCTTGAGTGATGATAAGATTAAGGATTTGAGAACTGGTGAGGTGCTTGATCGGGAGAAGCTTAAGAAAGTGTATATATCATGATTTAGATGATGATTCAAGAGGAAGATGTAGCTGGGAACAAGCTTTCTTAAAGAGAAAGAAAGACGGCCAGATTAGCAGCCGGTGGCGGTAGTGACTCGGGAAATTCACCCAACAGAGAAAACCCCTACCACTGGTAAATCCATCCCTCTCACCTTCGTACTAAGGCTTGATTGATTCGTCGACAGTAGTAAAATAGTAGTTGAATCAATACCCAGGCTTCATCCCGTGGACTTTTTATCCCTTGGACTTTTTATCCCGTGGACTTTTTATCCCGCGGATCTCAACTAGTTAATTATTAATTATCGAGTAAGAATTTCCAGAGACTTACTTGTATTATAGGTAGATTAAATAGAGTTATACTGCGCTAGATTTTGGCTTACTGTGTAAGAGGTGGAAAGGTGGAGAGGTGGAGAGGTGGAGAGGTGGAGAGGTGGAGAGGTGGAGAGGTGGAGAGGTAAAGAGTTGAAGAGTTGAAGAGTTGAAGAGTTGAAGAGTTGAAGAGTTGGAGAGTTGGAGAGTTGGAGAGTTGGAAAGATGGAGAGTTGAAGTTAAAGAGGTGGAGAAATTGGAATATCTGATGAGATGGATATTGAAGAGGGAACAATACTCTATTTCAAACCAATTTTTACTTTTTAACAAATAAGACAGAGAGAGAGATGGAATTAAAAGTTCAATTATTCATCATTATCATTATCAGCACTTATGTACAATACCTATGTACAGTAAGTACCTATTAAATATCGAGCTTTTGGATTTCTTCGTTCAATATACCCTTTCTTTCCCTTTCTTTCCCTTTCCCTATCCCTATCCATCCCCATCCCCATTCCCCATTCCCCATTCCCCTTTCCCTTTCCTCCTCCAGCCAGCCAGCCCCATCATCCATCACGAATCCTCATCAAACATGACATATCTATCAATCAATCATCAAGGCTCTTCCCCCATCTCAACCACCACTACCACCATCTCCTCCTACCCACTCCCACTCCCACTCCCTCTCACTGCTGCACTCCACAAACATGCTCCTTCATTAAAAACTCCCCAAGAATGACTCGTGATCTTTTTTACATTCAGTATATAAATGCAACGCTTAACTATGCCACAAAAACAGATCAAGCATTCTTCTCTTTCTTTCTTTCTTCTTTTCCATATCATATCAATGATGCCTTCCCAGAAACGCCTATGCGGATAGAAAATGAAAAAGGGGTATAAATTGCTTCTCTTCCTTCATCTTTCATCTTTCATATTTCATCTTCCACCTCCATCGTACACCCTCCTCTTAAATATATTACACCAACCACTCCCAACCACCACATCGACACCACCTAAGAGATACTTCCACATGACTATTCCTGACTTCTTCTACTAGGTACTCTAGCTAGTAATTCTGGTTCTGGCGGAGGCTCAGTAATTCTAGTATTTTGTGATAGACCAGAATTTAATCGATCTGAACCGGGTATTGTAGCTGGGTAGGTTATTTCTGGGTCGGGGACTTGAATATCGAGCTATTTAGTTATTGGTTAGCAAGGAATGCTTCTTCAAGACCTCGAACATTGAGGGAAAATAAAAGGCAATCCAAGAGGAAAAGGCTCACTCACATTCATATATCCCGTTCTCCTCAAGCTCACAACTTTTGGAGCAGTTCCTGGTTCCCTAGCTCTTGATTCCATATTCATATTCCATTCCTCCAACCACATTTCTACTCGATTCAACCTCGATTTCACTCCCGTCCATCCTAAATCATCCCATACCCAACCCGTCATCAACCCCATCACTCCATCAAATACATTCCTCGCACCCCAAGGATTAAAAGCCGGTATTAATTCACTATTAATCCGCTCTATCAAACCCCTAAAATCCTGTTCCGTAACACCAGCGGGATCCAGAATCTCAGGATATAAATTCGAAAAGGTAGGCGCGAGATCACCTTCTAACATCCAATCGCGACGAATGCGTATTATGCGGGTTGTATTGTATAAAGGTGATGACAATGGAACGTGCGTATTCATGTGTGGAAAGCAAGGATGTTGAGGACCCCATTCATCTACATCATCGCCTTCCCCCGGTTCTTCTCCAACTATTGATGTGCCATTAGAGGATAATGCAGGACCAATGCCGCCGGGTAATGACGTATTCGAATCGTTTGCATGGGGTATTGGGGATGTTCCAGATGCATTATATGGATTGAGGGTATTCGGACCACGCTCAAGGTCCGTAGACATATCTGCTTTACTAAAATCGAAAGAGATACCCGAGACAGGTGTTGGGGTAAGTTGTCTTCCTTCCGGTGCCCTCCCTGTAAGTTTTTCCAATGTCGCAGCAACAGTTATTACAGGCTCTTCCTCCACTGCTTTCCCTTTCCCTTTGTCGAGTTTTGGACCGGTGGTAGGCGTAAGAGGAGAATCACCGCTTTTTCGACTTCGCGCGAGGTCAATGCTTACTGTTCTTGGCAAAGATATTCGATGCGAACTCAATGAACCTCCACTCCTATCAACCTGTAAACTTGCTCTCGTAGATGCGGAATGTCTTTGCTGTCGTTGTTCCGGTAATGTTAACAATGGATAACCACCACCAGCACTAGCTCCCTCTTGCAGATTCGATATATCTGGATGTTGAAGTGGTATCGCAATCACTGGTTGTCCTTCTGGCCGTGACTGATGTCTTTTTGGAGATTGCGGGTATGCTCTTGGGGTTGAATTTGTCGGATTCCACAATCTCGAATTACTGGGTCTTCTAGGGCTCCCTCTCGTAATACTCCCCGAGCCAGCACGAGGTCTAAAAGGATTTGGAAAAGATTCGATAGTACCAGGGTTCGGAGCAGCACCTTGTAAAGCGTTCCTCCAACTCCACCTCGTTGGACTACTTATTCGAACTTGTGGTTGATCGGGGTTGGATGAACGGGGGATTGGCGATGGATATGGAGGTTGATGACTTGGTAAAGGAATTCTCGCGTTTCCAGTCGCAGAGGGAGGGGCATTGGCTCGATTGGCGGTTGTTATGGTGGATGAAGATATGTTTGTTGGTAGGCTGGATGCGTGCGACGCCGTTGGAAATCTGCGGCCGAATTATTGGCCGCGATTGGTGATAAGCGGAAGTATAATTTCTTCTCTTCGAACTTTTCTTCTTCTTCTTCTTCTTCTTCTCCTTCTTCTCCTATTATTATTATTAATATTAATATTACTGGTACTTGATTCTTATGAAGATGACTTCGAATTTGTATCCTTTGAGATTTCGATTGAAAGGATTCTCGGATGGGATTTGGTAAGTAAATAATAGTAAGACTAATGCAATGTGATGCGATCGGATAGGAGTCTAGCAGGAATAATTGAAGGAATTGATTCGCTTGTTGTTGAGCTAAATGTGATGAAATGCCTGATATTTCAGTAAATTTCTTCATTTCGAGTTGAGAAGATTAGATGTTCATATCTTCTAATTCTAATTCTGAATATCCTCAAGAAGGTAAAGTAAAGTAAAGTATATGTATGATTTAAAATATTTCAAATATTCAAATATTCAATATGATATGGATGACAGAGATATATATATATATGGTAAGGAGAAAATGAGACAGCTGAAGAGTATAGTATAGGTTTTAAGAAAAGTCAAAATTGATCACTCTAGCTGGTTTGGCTGCGGTCATCTAAGATCTAAGGGGGGGCTGCTCGGGGGAATAGAGCATATAGTAGTAGTAGTACAGACCAAAATTTGAAGCCAAAGATGTTTAGAAGAGTAGGAAGTATGAAGTAGGGAAGTAGGGAAGTAGGGAAGTAGGAAGTAGGGAATAAGTATAAGTAAGTTAAGTTTTAAATTCAAGAACAATAACGAACACTTTTCTATATCAAAAATTGAGATCAGTATAAAAAGCTAATCTAGGTGTAAATATTAATATCAACATCACGACGTCACTCATCCCAAGCTTGCATCTCTGAATAGATTACAGTTATATATATATATACCCATACCCAAAGGCCCTGGATCAATATTAGGTAGGTAGTTAGTTGAATGGTTGTTGATTAGTATCTTCGTATCTCTTTACCTCTTTACCTCTTTACCTCTTTACCTCTTTACCTCTTTACCTTGGGATACAATATCTGGGCATTTTTCAATATCAAATTTCCCAGTTAGTTCTACGAAGTATGATCTAATGGCTTCTTCGACAAGGTATCACCGAACGTATCCAAACCTATTGACAAACCAGCTATAACTCAGCTCCTCAAAAGTATATATTTGTGCTCTGTAGCTATACTATAGCCTGAAGATATAGATAGTTTCGTGAAACCATTGTACAAAAGCAATGATCATTTAAACCCTCGAGGTTCCTCAAAATATTGATACGGATTGGCTAGCCATATTGCCAAAAAGAGTTTTGGGCATATTTCAATTTTCTTCTCATCTCTATCATTCATACCAGGTTATTAACCTTAAGTTATTATTATTGATTAATAGAATAATCCATAGCTTTTTTATGGTAAAGAAGTGTCTAAGCGTACAGATTACATTTCATGCAGGACCTAGATCTTATAAGATTATACGTACCACTTATAGGTATGCTAATTGTATATCACCACTTATGATTGATACATTCTCCTCTGCAATTGAGTATCAAAATCCTTCAAAGTTCAAAGTTCAAACTATTCAAACTATCTAAGAATCAATCCTCAAACTCCGAAACTCCTAAAGACTCAAAGGCGATCCCCCGGAAATGAACCTCGTCCTTCCCGAGCTTACCCCTAAAGCCTATATCGATCGATAGCTTATTAATACTTAGCGCATCTAGTTGTTGATTCCTCTAACAGCTGCTTAGAATCTCTAATAATAATTCTATCAAATTTTCCCAAGATTCGAAGTCTTTCAAGCTTCTTTCAGCCTTATCTAGGGGTCTATAATATCATAATATGCAATATGACGTTAAGATTGAATATTCATATCCCCCAAAGTCTCAACTGTAATTACCTACCTATCCAAACAAAGCCTTACAAGTTACAAGCCTCACAAACCTCGCAAGCCTCGCTGAGGCTCCTTATATCAACATCCCAACTCCCAGTCCGTCCGATCTTAAAACTAGCTTCTATGTCATGGCATTAATGATGAGGGTCAATCCATTCATCCACTTTTCCGGCATATCCGAATCTATCGGGAGAAGAGAAGAGAAGAGAAGAGAAGAGAAATGTGTGAAATGCATGAACTGATTAATGATGTCCAATCAAATCCAACAAAACCCTCTCTCAAACCCTAATACAAGAACCTCAGAATATGAAACCAACCAAAAACATAAGATACAACGCTATACTGTACGCATATCCCATGCCATCCCATCCCATTCAATATTCCCATCCCGCTCCAAAGACCACCACCAAGCCAATGAATATCAGTGGAACCCAATTTCCTTCCAGAAGGATTTTCGAAGCAAGCGGGTCCCCAAACCCTCTAAAAGAAATTGCTTTTTGATGATCACTGATCACTGATCACATCGGATCGTCCGAAGCCTTGATGTAATGTTCGAGTTTGACTATAGACACGTGCTAGAGTTGAGGACTGGTGCAATGATCTGATTTTGGCACCTTGATACTTCGTACTAGTACTCGAGTAATGAATGAATGAATGAATGTAGGCTGTAGCAGCTAATTAAATTCCTTCCATTCCATTCCATTCAACATAACTAGAATACCGTATCTCCAGCAAGCTAGCTAGCTATACTAGCTACCCATCTCAAGCACACCCATACTCGTAAGATGAGCTAACTACCTACCGTAAGCCCTCGATGATTCCCCTCAAACTCCCATCCATCCATAGGCTCTCGTATTCGAGTTCCAAATATTGTCTATCCATGCGTATTATTTCATTGTATACCCATTCCTTTCCTTTCCTTTCCTTTCCTTTCGTATCTGATAATACATGTCCAGTTGTCCTCAGACTTTGGGTATCTCAATCCCATTACTCGTCCATATCATTGTACCAAACCCTTTTTTAGAACAGAAAATAAAATATATGTACAAGAAATTTTCCACGTGTAGTGGTGTTGTCCAGGAAATTGTAGACTTCCATATTAAGTACCTCGTCCATCCATGCATCCATCCGTTTCATCCAAAAGTTAAACATTAAAAAATTACACACCTTCCATTCCCTTCCCTTAAACCCAACCCTAACCTCCACCCCCAACTCAAACCGCCCGCCTCGCCTCATCCTGCATCTTTCCCAGAACCCTCCGATGCAACTCCTCCATCCCCTTCCCCCCAACCCTGATCCTCTCATTCCACCTCTCCTCCCTTTCTTCTCTCCTCCTCCTCTCCACCTCCCTCCTCCCTTCCTCTCCAATCCGTTCCTGCCAAAGCACACTCCTCTGCCTCTCCAACCCCTCCATATCCCTCTGTTTCTGCACCAGCAAATCATGCGCCACACTCGCCCTCCAATTAACCAATTGCTGTTCTCTAATCATCGGACTTGCAACCCCGGATTGTCTTTTCGGTTGATGCGAGTTGAAGTTTGTGGGGGGTTGATTGATAGGCTGCTGAGTGGATCGACGAATGAGTTCTCTACGGTGGGAAAGTGGGATATCGTCGCCATAGACATCTTCGGCGAGCGTTGGGGATGGTGTGTTTACATGGTGATTACGTAGCTCGCCACGAATTGGACCTGTTTCGCTACCCATTTGGGAAGCAGTAGCTGATTGAAACTGCGAGGGTGAGAATTGGTAGGGTTCGGGTGTTGGATGAGAATATGAAGAAGGATTTGTAACGGGGAAGTAGGATGATCTGCTACGTAGAATTGTGTCTCGTTTTCCTATTAACGTATTGGCACCTCCAAATGCAGGAGAAATCGGCTGTGAATAATGTCTTTGTGAAGGTGAGGTTTCTTTTCCGGGTGATTCAACGATTAGCTTTGGAATATTGGGGTTGGAAGAATTGCGCAATGTCCGATGCATTGCGAGCCCTCTCAACGACGGCTGTGAGGAGTTTCGTATCGATACATCATGCTCATGAACGGAAGAATCTTCGGGTATGGTTGCGAAAGGAGTGATGTTTGATTGGGTTGAGCTTGATCTGGTTAGACCTGGCGATTGGGTTGATTGCTGAGAAGATGATCGCGGTGCAGGTGGGGGGAGAGCATTGTAAGCTGTTTGTTGAAGTGCTTCAACATCCACGGGAACAGCCGATTCTGATTTTGAGTAGTCGGTAGTATTATCGGAGATTTGGAGCTCCTCTAATTGAGGAGAGTCTGCATAGCCTAAATGTTTCGCCCATTCGTTGGTGCGGTATGACATGACTACTCTCGAAAGCTGTGAAGGCAACCGGTCTTTCGTGAGTGCAGTAGTCTTGATTTCAAATGCGGATGTGACCGATGGCTCTGCCTTAGACTTGAATTCAGCCCTATTCTCATTATCTTCTAGATCTTCTCCAGACACACACTCTATGGCGTTGGATACTGGATCGCCACTTGATATTAAAGAGTGTTTTTGTGACATTGGCTCTTTTGAAAGCGCTTCGCTTCCTGGGGTTTTAAGAATATCAGTAGCAACAGTAATTCCCGATTCTGGCCGAAGCTCGGAACTCTGTCGATTACCAGACGTTCCGCTAGCACATTTGTTTTGAGCATCTCCAGAGGTTAGACCCGTTGGAGACGAAGAAGTGATCTGTTCAGATGAGGCTATTTGTGGCTCAGCTGCCGCAGGAGAACGCGATACTAGACCTAATTCGCTTTGGTGACTTTCCTCTTCAAAATCTTTTGCATCCGGTGTAGTTGAGTCTTGACCAACAAATGATGATCGTGCACTGCTCGTCTCCATATCTTCATCTTCACTGAGATCATCCACCGTTGCAGCAATAGAACTTGCACGATCGGACTCATCGGCATAAGGGATCACTAAATCTTCTGTGCTGATGCCCCGCTCTTTCGAATACCTCTGAGATTCTCTTTTCGATCGAGCGGAGAGCTCTTTCAGTGACGCCGAACCACCACTGGACATACGTCTTAAACTTTTGTTGTTCGCCGCTAGCTCTTCATCCGCGGAAGTCGCGATCGAAGAGCGATTATCTTCCTGTTCATTTTTGGGAATTTTAAATGGTGGAGGCACTACTTTCGGTGTAATTGTTATTGCTGGAGCAGGAATCTCTTTCGAAAGTTTCTGGGAAGGTCGACTTGCTTGGTGGACTTCTCCGTTGGTGCCAACGACCCAAGCTTCCTCTTCCACCGGACTTGTTATTGTTTGAGACCCTTGACTGATTTGATGCGATAGTAACGAATTTTCCTTCTCATTTTCTTGAACAACAGGATCAATATCTTGAACAACACGAACTGTAATTGCCCCATCCTTTCCGGTTTCGCTAGGCATAAGAAGTCCTGGTCTACTCGGTAGTGTGGGCGAAGACATGTCAGACATGTCAATTTCCTTTCCATCGAGCTCCCCAATGGAAGTCACAATACTGACAGGTCCTCGTTTTGAACTTTCCATATCACCCACTCCAGAATCTCGTGTGATTGATTCATTTCCTGCTTTAATCTTATCGCCATATATTTTCTCCCATTGTTCTTTTTCCGTGAAATTTTGATCCTCAATCCGTTTTCCTACATTCATTTCTTCCTCATCTAAGGCCCTTGCGTTTTCTTGCCGCTCCGCCAGTCTTTGCGCACGGCGATCTTGGATTAGCTTGTGTACCTTTGATTGAGATATCAAACCAGCTAAGAATATAATGAATATCGCAGCAATTTCGACACGAATTCCCCTTGTTACAGGGTATGTAGTCGCGCCAAGAGGAAAGAGGTTTTGATTCAAATTCCAGAGGTAAGCCCAAAATTCTTTTAGGCCAGCTCTACTAAAGCAATCGATTCCAAGAACGATGGCTGTGGAACCAGCGAATGATATGCTTGCGACCAACCCGTACGACCTCGTATAATGACTAAAAGATAATGAAAAGGCTGCAATGCTGATTGCTGCAATGAATATCGGTTTTCCACTCGTTGAGGTGATCAGTCCATCAGCCTTCATCACAAGCAGCCACATGCTGAAACAAAATCCACCTAAGAGGCATCCAAGACCCTCAGTCATCTCCATGAATATTAATGAGCATCCTCCAATAATGAGCCCTGGTAGTACAACCGCAACGACATACACTCCCTGCACCGCATTGCTAACGGGTAGGTCCATCACGTATAGGATCAGCACGGTTATCGCGACACTGACAAGGTATCCTGCCGAAAGAAAGATATGTAGCCATTTGTTCTTGATTCCAATGAGTGTATACAATGCTCCAGTAGCCACGAGGATGACTCCTGCAATAGCAAAGCCTGGTGTGATACTAGGTTGAAGAGGTAATTGACCGGGTGTTATTGTGGCTGCTATACTGTCAGTATGCCGATGAACTTAAAGGACGGTGGGATTTCATACATTTGAAGGCTGTATCTGTGACAGATATACTTGTAGCTGATGAACTTGTTGAGGACGCAGAAGAAGTTGAAGTCAACATTGCTGAATTCGAAGCTGATCTAGTCATTGACAAAGAAGTACTTTGCGAGGGTGCGGTGGTTGAAGTTACCATGGCACTTTCATTGCTTCCTTCCGGATCTTTTGCGCTACTTGAGATCGATGGCAACTCAGATGTGATCGTCACAGATAAAGCTATAGAGTCATCACGTTCCTTGAATCGAGCATCCCATGGTGCAGCGAATACCCATTGGATAGAAACACCCAGTAGCAGCAAAAGGCAGCTCTTAATCTGCATTGTGAAGATTCTCAAAGTTGCTCCCAGATTTGTAGAGCCGGTACATAAGATTGAAGAAAGTATTCCTAGGACGAGAGACTATCGCCAAAGCTGCTCTCGATGTGTAGATAGTCTGTTGTGTATCGCCCTACAACTGCATGGGTATTATGGGAAAGAAACATCAATATTGAAAATGTTAAGAAAACAATAATCACAGTACAAGTGGAAAAAGGCGCAACGAATGTTCCAAATGAGCACAAAGCTGATGAGGTAATAGCTCCAATAGTTCGTCCGGTATAAATGAGCCTAGAAGAGGAGTAATTTAAAGTCCGATACAAACGAGGAAGGTAAAGGTAACTAAACTTCCACCTAGATACTAAGTGTAGGCGCGGAGGCGTTTATAAGAGATTACGCTATCCGATGGGGAATCGTCTGGTGTAGACTGGGTGGGTTTGTGCATGGTTCTCATGTGCTTTGAAGGAATGGTGTGCCTGAGATGTACTATTTGACATGACAGTCCAACGGACCGCGGACCGCGGTGATCTCCTGCAAGGTAAACTCTTTTTGGGTCTTGGTTAAAGCAGACCCCCCATTGACGGACAGTTTCTTTGACATAATACCCGCCTTCACATCACCCTGCACTTACAGGCGTCTGCGATACGAAAATGTTACCATTTCTCATATGGTGCATGAAAGTGAATAATTGAGGGTGTAGGGATTACAAGCAATGCGATGCAGTGCCACGAAAGAATTGAGGTGATATTTTTGTAAAAGTCAAAGCCACGTCCGAATCTCATGAAGGGGAAATGAGTGGTCCATTCGAGAGATGGAACTCGATGATAGTCGGAGAAAAAAGCTTGGAACTCGGCCCAGAACAATGATCTTCATTTCTTGCCGTATCTGATCCGTCTACGGAGTAATAGTTACCGCTAATTAGAGGAGCTAATCAAGAAATTTGTGAACTGAAGGAGTATCAGATTCATCTGAATAGCGAGAATCTTAGATTGATATCAAGATGAGCTGTGGTGTGGAGAAGATCTGATTTATTAGCATTATTGACCAGACTTGTGGCTTATTAGTTCAACAATCCATCATCAAGTTTCTTTTTTTGCTTCTTAAAAAAGACTTCACTTAATTATTGATCGTTCTATCAGATAATTGATGCCTCTCATATTCGAAAGCAAGTTATCGGCCAGAAACAGAAATTGAGCTGTGCATTGCATAATCGATACATTATACGGAGTATAGCTTGACGATATTGCTTGACAGTCAGTACATATTGCCTTTCGTATGCCAGGAATGGATGGATTCAAAGGTACAGAAACATTAGCGGATGGTAAGGTTAGGCTGAAGATAGGTATGGTGGGTGGTAGAATTCCGGGAGTTGTTTTAATCTTTTTCAATGAATCTATTCTCCATGAGGAATAGCTTCAGGTACAGAAGATTTATAGATAACTCTGTTAGACTGTTGTTACCCCTTCATCTTCGGTCCAATCCGAGATTGTGTGCATCCTGATCCGTTCGCATATTGATGGGTTTTTGGTGTTCTTCCGACCTATCATACTTTGGAAAACTCTCCGTTCATATCAAACATTTTATTACTTCAATGCTTTGATGTAACAATCAACTCAGGGGATTTTAATTAAATCAATTTGGAAAGGAATTCAAACTTTGTGATACAAAGATCATCCGTCCTTGTTGTGTTTCATGATGTAGGTAGGTATGGGGGCTGTTAGGAGTTTGTATCTTTATGCGAAGTGATTCTGATGAAGCATGCAATCCATACCACGATTTCATTTTCTGCAGATTAAAAAGTCTGGAGTACATCAGTGGCAGTGGCAGTGTTACAAGAACGAGCGTCTAGAAAGAATCAAACCAAGATGATGGTGACATTTCATAACATCATAAGTAATACCGTCTCGGGTAGATAGGGTTTGTACTCAAGGATTGTCGAATTGACTGCTGCATACGGGAGTACACCACCATTCTCTTCAATCGGTAGTCTGTGGTAGCTGAGACCAGCATGTAAAGCATTAAAAAAGGTGGTTGAACTGGAATTCTCTTGGGCGAAGAGATACACGTCTGATGCTCGTATCCGTGATGACAAGACGTTATAATCATTTAGGAATTTGCTGGCATGATCTTGAACCTTTTGTGTTTGAAGTTATTGGATGACCATGACGGAAGTAATGATATCGCATTGAAGCCAAAAAGTTGGATTTAATCGGCGACATCCAAGAATCCAAGAATCCAAGAATCGAAGATTCCGCGATTTCTTTTTCATACGAGCTGCATTTAAAGAATTCCTCATTCAGGCGTCAATAGATAATTTGGGTTCAATTGCGTAAAGATGCAGAAATTTCATGTATCTATATATTGATGCATCGATGTATCAAGGTATCAACAGCAGCAGTTGCTATCAATGGTGATGTTGTGTTTGTCATTCGGAATTTCGTGAAGGAGAAGAGAAGGTAGAGAAGGTAGAGCAGGTAGAGCAGGTAGAGCAGGTAGAGAAGGTAGAGCAGGTAGAGCAGGTAGAGCAGGTAACATTGAAGTAAGTAATAATCTCGTCCATAGGATTTGAGAAAGGATGAAGTTCTCTTTATATTAATCTAGGTGAAGAAGTTCCCCAGATTTGACAGTGTCTCAGGTCAGGTTGTCGGTAATGGGTCAAAATGTTCGTTAAAAAAAAAATCTGTTAATACCTCAGGCATTAGGTTAATAATTAGTCAACCACGTCTCTAATTTTGACGCGAAACCATAACAAAAATATCTCAACTCACGCTCATTCCATTCCCCATTCCCCATTGATCATTCCCCATTCCTCATTTCTCATACAAATCAATTCAACTTTTACGCCCTTCCAGAATTGCAAAGATGCTCGCTCTCCGCCGCAGTATTCCATCCACCCTCTCGCGCAACTTCTCCACCACCGCCCGTAACAATTCCTTCGCAAAGCTCACACTCGTTGGTCGTCTCGCAGATAAGCCTGAAATTACTGCTACAAGCCAAGGACAAGAGATTATGAAATATGCGATCGCCACAAGCACTGGCAAGGGAGAGAACCAGAAGACAACTTGGTGGCGAGTAGTGAGCTTTGGCCGAGAGGGACCACAGAGAGACTTCATCTCAAGCTTGGAGAAGGGGTAGGTTTTTTCTTAACTTTGGTGGGAACTTGCTTGGGGAGGGGATTGTCCGTAAAGAAAACATTTCAGGGATGCCCCTCTTTCATATGTGGATATTGGGCAAAAGTTGAGCTTGAAAATTCAAAAGTGTTTATGCTGACATGCATTTAGAACCATGGTATATGTAGAGGCTGATGCGCGAATGGACACCTACCAAGATTCTGAAGGAAAGAACAAAAGTTCTATCAGTGCCATTCAAAGTACATACACCCTTCCCGCCATCAATACCCCTCACAAAGGCACAAGCTAACACACCTCAAATAGAGAGACTTGAGGTCCTCCAATTCAAGAGACCCGAAGAAGAAAGCGCATAAACCACCTAGCCATGGTTGTATGAATTGAGTGAAAGATGGGCAGATGAGGGGATGTATCAGGGCTTATTTTTTGATCGACGTGTGTATGTAATATCAAATCTGGGCGGCGCAAAAGGCACCATACTTATAAGGTAGTACGAAAGGAAAGACATCGATGAGAACATAACCAAGAAGGGACGTTTCTCAATAGCAATATTGCAACTCAAATCACAAATCATAAATTACATTTTTCACTTCCTATTCAATTAATTTTGGATTTTTTGGGGATTTTTATTACTCTATCCTATAAGCGAAAACATAAAGAATTAAGGAAAGAGACAAGAAAACGGAAGAGGCAACCATAAAATCCACGAAATTTGATAAAAAAGGGTAACCCACTTGTTAGTATACAATTTGGCGACAAAAGGGGCAACCACAATTCCACCTCGACATGTGAACACCAACGCTATTGCTATATGATCGGATCAAGGAGGCAACATCCCTTTTGAACTTGAACCTTTTCACACCCCAGCCCTGGGGTCGTTCGAAATGACAACTACTAAACTCTCAGGGATGATTGGATGATTGGATGAACTACCATAAATGAAGAACATGAGAGACATGAACTCACCAGAACGAAACATCAAGAACGCAACCCAATGTTCACATGTCGACACCCTTTCCACCTACTCTCAAGATTCCAGACACGAGCTGCGATCCCTGGGAGCCCATATTTCTATACTTGATTGTTCAAAGATGGCATGAACAATCACGAGGGGTCGCACTTAGGCGTGCGATAAGTTGGCAGCCCCCATGGCGCCGCGACACCGACCGACCGTCTTGCGTCTTGGGAGCGGGCTCCTCGTTGCCGTTCCCCTTGGCTGGGACTTCTTCTCAGAGTCTCCGGGTTCCCGAAGACGCCAATCTCCTCTTCTAGTATTGAAGGATAGGTCAGGGTGCTTCGTCAAGGTCTGGCTAACAGTATCGTAGGATCTGTTCCGCCTGTTCTTGTTTTGCGCGTGTGCTCTCCCGGCCTTGGCAGCCTCGGCGTCTTTACGTGCGGCCTCAGCAAACTGGCTGGTGTAAAGATCCCAAAATCTCGTGATGGCCTCGAGTAGGACCTCAAGTTGGTCGGTGGTCTCCCCATCAACATGCGAGTAAGAACTCGCATAGCCGAGTCAGGCCTCCCTCCACGCGATCGGGCGAGGAGATAATTCTGGGAGCCAACAACGTCAGGGCCCCAGGCCCAAGGAGGTACACCCCTTGCACAAAGTGCAGGAGCGGATCTTTGCCGCCGGTTCTTGGCCAAATAGCTTTACAAAAGGTAGCTTTTCATTGTCCCAAAAGATACAAGATATTGGCTGTAGTTTCCTTAAAAAGTATATCCCCCTGATCGGGCACGTTTGTGTTGACCCCGCCATGCGGGAACCTCCTGCTCAATAGCAGGAGCAGGAACAGCCGGGGCAAGAGAAGCGGGATGTGTGGCGGCATTGCACCGGCCAGCATTGATAAGGCTCCACCTACTACCTTTCCCAAAACCCAATTCCTTATCCCCCATTACCTTCCTTAATGTATACCCCGGTCTTGTACCCTTCTCCTGGCAAATCCTTGACCTGACCCATTCCAAACCTCCTCCAACTCAACCTTCCCCCTCTCGCTCCCAGAATTCCTATCAAATTCTTCACCACCCTAAACAGTTTTCTCGAAACCTTCTTTCAGAGCAAACTTGTTAGTTCAAGCTGAGTTTTTTCTTCGTATATCGAACACAGTGCTAAATATTGCGTGAAGATGCAATTTCGAGCCTATCCATTGGCTCTTAGGTTGCAAGAATAGAGATACATCAGCTAAAACAGATCAAGACTTGGATATTGAGTTCAAAAAATTCGGTTAAGCCATGTTAATCCTCGAACTCTAGAACCTAACACCCGCTTATTTCAATAAACGGTCGAATTTATAGTTTCAAAGTCACTTTAGTGAAATCTGGCCATTTTCTGAGTGTGCTGAAGGGGTATAAAGTCCTCACAGTTTCCCCAGAAATCTCACATATACAGTACAATACATCACAATACTTCTTACACCAAACCTTTATAACTTCATGGTACAAAAGCCACTCAAACACTAAAACATCAACCATCAACCACCAATCTTCACAATGAAATCCCATTCCAACGATTTTTCAGCCTACGTGACGGTCACTAGCCTACCCCGTAAATGAACAATAAGACCCTTCTAATTCTTGAGTACCGCGCACGAGGAGGAAGACACGTCATGACCATGAGAGTTGAGAGCTTAGCAAGCTAAATGCCTAGCTTTTTTTTTTAGCACCTCCCGCTCCATTTTTATTTATTTCCGGTGTTTACGGGCCTATTGCACTATACACTTGGTCTGGAGACCCAGTATATAATATATGACACGAATAAGAAGAACGAAGATGAGTGAAAATGTTGGTAAAGTAAAAGGAGGTGTGTCGTTGTTAAGCGAATATTTAAAGTTTGCTAAGGTACTTCGTGGTTCTCCAGATCTCCGATTTTCAATGCCGTTAGTGCCGAATGGCGGAAGAGCAGCACACTAATCTCGTTTGGGCGAAGATCTCAGGAGAATAGGTCATGTGAGATATCACGTTTAAGTCTAGCTAAGTGCTTATTAAGCACCCCGAAGATACCTCAACCCCAAAGTCTATACTGTATTAGAGAGAGATAGTATAATATCTAAATAAGTGCAACACTATCCATCGAGCCAAAACCAGCAGCCACACCACCCTCTTCACTCTTAACACCCTTTGTTCGTAAGAGATAACCGGCTTCCTCGTTGTGTAGAATTTGCGAGGTTGCTTGATCCCATAAACATGTTCCATAGATACCAAGCTCACAGATGACGCCACCTTTTTCAATGTTGCCGTTGCGGAGAATCAAGTTGTAGACGGGTGGCGGAGTGATGATTTCCATGAGGATGAATGATTTCCAATGGGATTCGGGAAGTGATTTGAGGAATGGCGGGATTGCGGAGCGGTAGATGTTATTTCCGCCGCCTTCGCGCTGGGGCTTTAGAACATATCCTTTGCAGCGGCTTGGGTCGATGGCGATTTTGCGGGCTTCAAGACCTGCTGGGGATTCGTCGAGTGGAAAAATGTTGGTAAAAGTATCCTCTAATTTTTTGAGATCCGTATTCTCTATCTTGACGAAGCGATTTAGGATTGAAGGTGTAGAGGGAGTTCTTGGCGTAGCAAGTACTTGTTGGACTTTCTTGGCTCCAGCCAATTGAGTCAAAATCGAAGGGCATTTGATTGCGTTCGACCTTTCGATTTGGAAACGACCTTCCCAGGCTGATTCATCGGGGTAATCTTGAGGACCATATCCGGCACGGAGATAGACAACCGCAACTTCAAATTTCTTTGAGGGATTGCTTGGAGGTGTGTATAACAGCTCTCTTTTGGGAGTTTGAGCTACTGTTGTATGGGCAAGAATTTCGGAAAATGCAAGTCGAAATACGGGTATATTCTGCCTTTGCAGCTCATATTCAAGGTGTCTTTGATCGAAGATATTTCGTTCCGGTGTCTGAACCAAGAAGATTGTACAGCAATCGTATTGAGGACTTTGAGAACTAGCACTAGATCTTCTGTAAGAATCGAAAGCTTGTGACAACCCTAAAGCTAATGATCTAGTGCTTGTGTTCTCCGGGAGGTCCAGTGATTTAGTAGCGTCCTTACTGAGAAGGTGGTAATCACTTGATGAAAGGTATCTAACGAAATGGTCAGTAATCCGAATTTAACACAGAATTGATAGACACAAACTTATGTAACTCCGAAGTTTGTGAGGATAACCCTCCAAAGGAAGAAGCGATGGTATTGAACTCGACCTGCTTGATCGTTGGGGTGACATCCCATGTTTCTTGATGAACCATATAATCTGATCGGAAAAGACCAAGAGAGAGGTTCTTCACAATCAGTATTTATTGAGTCCATTAAGTTGTTTTGATGTTCGATAGATTTACCTGAACATAACCTTCTGTCTTAACTTTCACGTGAACGCGCCAAAGTTCGGCGATGAATTCATCGACCTCGATGATTCTAGAGAAGGAGTTAGAATCATTCCCAAGCGATCATTTGAGATAGGAAAATTTGCAAGTGAGAATTCCATTGGATCATACTCTTGAACGATATCTTTGAGAAAAGCCTCGTCTTGCGCAATAGCTGCATATAAGCTGTTGTAAGCTTTCTGGACTGATTTGGCCTGCTCGAAGCATATCCGAGGAAAGGGACTTGGGAATAGAGTAACTGGTGCAGTGGTTGCTAAGACACCATGAGGATCTGCTTCAGTGGATATGAAGGTTGGTGGGGGCCTCACGGCCAATCCATGAGCTATGGACCAATCTTTGATAGCCACAAGAAGTTGTTCGGATTCTTCTGCCGAGATATCGGGAGGGTAGAGAGAGGTCATGAGGGGCGATTCTGATGGCTTGCAAGACTTCTCTTCTCTTTGAATTTCGTTGATAATGGTATAATGGTATATTAGTACCTATCTCTATCTCTGTCGAGAATTCGTGAACAATTTGTCATCAAGTCATCACGACATTGAAAGTGGGATACACTAAAAAATGATGATTGTGATTGTGAATTACAGTTCTCTCCCTAAGGTCCTTACCATAAAATCATTTAAAATTAACCGAAATATTAAGAGATATATTATATATACGATATTTTTAATAAATTTATACTTCAAATGGTCAAATTTATCGATAAGAGACCTTCAGTGAACAGAATTTATATTGAAGTTTTAAAGAGGTTTTCATGGTTTTGTATTATATAAATTTTGATGCGAGGTTCACAAGGCTGAAGAAAGTCTTTCGATAAGGATAAGGAAGTGGATAAGCCACCGGGAAGATACGCCACAGTTTGTCACAAGGCTGCCACTTTATAGCAGCACCAACAGTTTGTTCTTCAACTCAACTTCAATATTCAATCTTCAATCTTCCTCTCCACTCCCTCCCTCCCTCCCTCCTTTTTTTCTTTCCAACCTTCGCAACCTCGAGTTAACCACCCATCAAATTCAGACTTCGATTGTTTTTCTGCAATCTCGGCGTATGTTTTAATAATTCGATACATTTCGCCATCTAATACCCTCAATACAAAGAGAGATATCTTCTTGACAATAATTTATTATATTTTTCCAGAAGTGCAATATTGTCATCTTCTGAGCTTCTGTTCACTGCCATTTTACTTCGACTTTAATAATTTCAATAACTGAAGTCGACCCATCTCAATTCACTGTCGACCTCGATCTATGTTCAATTCAGTCTAAAGAAACGACGACTGAACCCTTAAAACAACTCCCCCACGATACAAACTCTTCTAATGTGAGCCACCAACGCCTCTACTCTATTTTCTTCCGCATCAAAGTCTTCGTTTCTTTCTTTCAAATTTAGCCTTTCAAATAAAAGAGGTGGTACTCTTCAGCGCCATTCATGAACACAACTAACCATTTCCCCGCAGTTCGTCGCAATCCTCAGGTTCTCCGTTGGCTATTGCAGCTCCCATCACCAAATCCTTCCTCATGCTCAATATCAAATTCTGATCGCAATCATACAAGAATGGAGGACGATGATCCCTGGGATTGGTCGATCGATAGGGTAGTTCAGGAATTTTGCACCGACCAACGATCATGGGAACTTCGCGCAGCCTCCAGCCGTTCACCGGACCCTGTGCATTTGGAGAAGATGATTCGGGAGAACGAAATTGCAGGAGATTCTCTTCTATTCGATGTTGATGATAAGGCAATACGCGAAGATTTAGAGATATCAAAACTTGGCTGGCGGTCTTGGATTCGGTATGGAATCGAACAACTCCGTCAACGAAGCCCGAAATATAAAGATTGGTTAACCAAAGAACGTTCCTCGACCGATTCTGCCCTAGTTCCAGAGAAATATTACAACAGCTTACCGAGTGTATCATCTCGTGGCGACATCAACTTAACCATTAATTCAACTGTTCCCATTCATATGCCATCTGGCGTTTCTGATATCCAGAATAGCCCTGTTCTGCCCCCGTTGAGACTACTCACCGAGAATGAAGCTGTTGAAGATGTGCCTAGCATTTCCGGAGGCAGCAAGCGACGAAGGCTGGATGTTAACATTGAAAATGCAGATCGACAATTGGAGAATGATCATTCTGAGCAGCCTCTCTTCCCAACGCCCTCACTTTCTCCCAACCATCCTTTAATCCAGAAGGACGATTCCCCGAACGAACAGATTCCTCCCGAAACCACAAATCATACTCCACATGAAGTGCAGGCTACCAAAAAGCGTAAACGCATTGCCCCAACACTGATTACAACGACTATCGACAAAACAAGAGATCGGACAATACCCACTGAAGCTGATATGATCCGTATTTACCTCCATTCAGAATTCGATCATGGTTATCTGGGCAATTGGAAGATGTCTGTGGACGATATTTTCTATGAAAGCATTAAAGTGGGCGAGCAAATTTCATCTGGTGAATTGGCACTTGAATTCCAAGAACGAAGGGCTATCTCTAGTGGCCGTCGTCTATATGTTCATGGTCTTATGAAACATTTTCTTCGCACCAGCCCAGAACTTCTCGAACGAAATGAAAAACTTTTGATGGCCGTTAAGCCTTATCACTTGCGCCTCGCCCAAAATGCTTCCTTTACGCTGTACCGCCCTGCAGATAATAACATCGAAGTTACCCGACAATCATTATCATCATGGCCTGAAATGAACCCGGAAAGACCCCTCGTAAATTCTTCAAACCCGGGAAAGTCAACCTACAATTTTGATTCAAATATGGAAGGTGATCTCATAGCAAATGCTCTCGATGATCCTGATGCTTTGAACAAATACAACATGCTCAGGGATGATGACGAGGAATTACCTTTGTATGGTGAATCTGGTTCTGAAGGGTTCGACACTGAGACTTGGGAAGCTATAGATGAGGAAGCCAGCGAGAAAGAGAAACAAAAGAAAAAATTTCTCACTCCACAAGAAGTAGAAATGGCTGTTGATGCAGGTGTTGCAGATCTTGTTTCTCAATGGCAAGAGACAAAGCTTCCCAAACGTCGACAAAGAGCATTTCGACTCTGGACAAAGTCACGTCGAACAGGGTCAAAGCATACGGATATTCTGAAGGCGCAACAGGAGTTAAAACATCTTGTCGACCGTCGCATTCCTAAGCTCCGAGAAAATATCATTCTTGGTCTATGGTCAAATGAGCATCAGGTACGCCACCAAACACGCATCATGGAGGCGACAATCTTTGATCGAGAGGATTTGATTTACACAATTGCCCTTCTCCAAAAGAAATCTCCTCCTCCAAAGTTGGCAACAGATATTCCTGTGAGAGCAAAAAAGACTGTTCTATCTAGAAACGATAGTGATTCTGGAGAATCGATTCATAGCGAATCTTCTGCAGTGCTTTCCGTTGATGATATTGGCGACTTTGTTGTTGAAGAGCTCAATCTTGCCGATGATGAGGATGACGCAACCGTGTCCGATGATAGCCTCCCAGAAGCTTCAAAAACTCCATCTCGAGGGTTAGCTAGATCAATCTCAAAGCCCAGATCCGTGCAACATAATCATAATATTGGAGAAGACAACAATATGGCTCCGTTTTCTGATGACGAAGAGCTTGGATCTCCCGAGCCAATTAAGCGCTCTCCTTTTGAATTGAAGAGCGAGTCAACAACTCCGTCGTCAATATCCACGCCTAAAAAGGCTATTAGTGTCATCGATTTGGTGACTCCCGAGAGCAATCGAGTTTCCAAATTAAAATTGAATTTCAAATCTTCAAGTGGCATCAACCCAATAGTTCTTTCATCTGAGTCTGACCGAGAGCAACATTCCCGCAGATCCTTAGATCCAAATAATCTTCCGTCGCTCACGACACCGGCCGCAGTCTCTCGCCATGAATACAAAACTTGGGAGGACTTCAAAGACCGAGACCGGCTCATAGTTACGGTCGTAGACAAGCTTTCAAACCATTTACAGAAGTCACTATTTGAACTCATCGCGACAATGAATGATGAAGCAGGATTCCGGGCTCGTATAGAAGAATCAATAAATCTTGACGAGACAAAAGGATTGGATGAGGAGTTATCATTAGCATTATTGACTCTTGTCAGGCTATTTTGGATCTTTATTGATTGCAAGTTTCACCCTTCAGATGTCGGATTTATGCGAATTGCAACTGATGCGATTCGCAATGACGACTTCAGCTCACTCGGCCATTTTTATAAACTTTGCAAATCTCTGCAGAGTTATTTCAATCCGAAGATCAGACTTAAGTTTCCCAAAACAGAAATTTCATCTGAGCCTGCGATAGTGTCTGACGATGAAGATGGTGAGCCTCAGGGTTCGGTCAAGAGAAAGCGTAAACCTGTTAGGTAAGTTGCTGCATTCCTTGAAACCAAACTTCTTGTTCATGGCTAATAGGCGGTAACAGTACTAGCGATAGCGAGAACTTCTCTGGATTGGAACAGGAATCTCCAAGCAAGAAGCAAAGGAAGATTTTTGAGGATGCAAGTGCTCGAGATTTGCGAGAGCAAGATAGAGCACGAGTAACTGCTCAAGAAGAGCGCAAAAAACAACTTCGAGCCAGATTGAGGGAATCCGATGACGTCGGAGATGTGGAGTTGGACCGCTACATAATCAACGAAGGAAAATTCAATGATCAAGGTTATATCTACGTTGATGAAGAGATCGGTAAACGTATAAAGTCTCATCAACTAGAAGGCGTTAGATTCATCTGGAATCAAATCACTGCTGATGGGAAAGCAACGCAAGGCTGCCTATTAGCCCATACTATGGGGCTAGGAAAAACTATGCAGACGTTAGTATGACTGATCTTCCCTACATCCAAACACTAACAATTCCCTAGAATTACAATACTTGTCGCACTAGCTCAAGCAGCCTCATCAGCAGATGATTCCATATCATCACAAGTTCCCCAAAGTCTTCGTGTGTCGAAAACCATTATTCTTTGTCCCCCGGGATTGATTGCCAATTGGGTGGATGAACTTCTTACATGGTCACCCGATGATATTCTTGGGGAATTGAGACCAATCGAGTCAGTCTCCAGTCCTGAAAGCAGGTTTCGCACCATTGACGATTGGTTCCGTGAGGGCGGTATCTTGCTCATAGGATATGAGATGTTCCGCACATTGATAACTGGACCAAAGAAGCCAAAGCCAGGTCAAAACATTGTACCTTTCGACGAGAAGTTGGAGCTCGCCAAGACTCAACTTCTGGAAGGCCCAAACATTGTTGTGGCCGATGAAGCACATAGAATGAAGAATTACAAGTCTGCTTTGACTTTGGCCGCGTCAAAATTTAAAACCAGAACCCGCATCGCGTTGACCGGATCTCCACTTGCGAATAATGTAGAGGAGTATCATACGATGGTTGAGTGGGTAGCACCTAACTATCTTGGTCCTATAGCCGAATTTCGATTGAAGTACAAAGAACCAATCGAGCAAGGACTGTACCTCGACAGCACTCGATATGAGAAATCTCAAAGTAGGAAAATGCTCGAGGTATTGAAGGAAGATTTATCCCCAAAGGTCCATCGTGCAGATACATCAGTTCTTCGAGATGATCTGCCACCAAAGAAGGAATTTATCATCAGCGTTTCTCTTACTGATATTCAGAAACAAGCATATATCACGTATGTGCGCTCTACATCAGCGAAGCCTGCTCGAACAAAATCTGGAGATCTCAAACAGACAGCAGTGTGGGCATACATCAATATTTTGACCCTTCTTTGCAACCATCCTTCTTGTTTTAAAACTAAATTGGATGAATTACTACATGCCCCCAGCAAATCTCGCCGTCGGAAGGATAAGCAAATAGAATCACGGGACGTAACAGATGAAGATCTTGAGAATGATCCAGATGCTTGGAAAGCTGGAATAACCGAAGATCTGATATCAGCAGAAGCAGAAATTTTCGAATCCATCTCTGGAAGCATTACACATCCGGAACTATCGAACAAAGTTAGAATTCTTTGCCAAATACTCGATGCTTCTAGAGCAGTTGGAGATAAAGTTCTCGTATTCTCTCAAACACTCACAACACTTGACTTCCTTGAAGCTATGTGTAAAGACCAAGGTAGGAGATATGCAAGGCTTGATGGCAAAACCAAGATGAATAAGCGCCAAGCTCTTGTAAAGGATTTCAACACAAATGATTTAGAGGTCTATTTGATTTCAACAACTGCTGGCGGCTTGGGCCTAAATCTATATGGCGCTAACAGGGTGGTCATATTTGATTTCAAGTACAATCCAATCAATGAAGAGCAAGCAATTGGCAGGGCTTATCGTATCGGGCAGAAGAAACATGTATTCGTCTATCGCTTGATGGCTGCTGGTACATTTGAAAGCAACATTCAAAACAAAGCAGTGTACAAGATGCAACTTGCTTCTAGGGTTGTCGACAAAAAGAACCCCCAGTCATGGGCCCAAAAGGGCTTGGGAGAGATTCTTTTTGAACCAAAAGAAACACAACAAGAGGATCTTTCGGCGTTTGAAGGAATGGACCGTGCTGTTCTTGACAATATTCTTAGTATTGAAGAGAACAAAGGCACGATCTTGAACATTATCCAGTCCGATGATTTTGAGAAGGACGATGATGATCGGCTGACCGCCAAGGATCAAGAAGAGGTTCGCCAAATGATCAAAGATGAGCAACTAAAGCGTTCTGATCCCCAGGCCTTTCGGGCAGTTATGCTAAAGAGACAGCGATCTGAGATGGCTACTCAACAAGCTCAATCGAGAAATTACCAACCCCAGATACATTCCATTGTCAAGAATGAAATGGTCAATAGTATTAACTCCAATGGTATCAAGTCGGTACAGAATTCTGAAAATAAAAATGGTAATTCGGATGTAGAAGAAATATCCCCAGGGCAGCATGTAAGATACACTTCCACTGCACATTCAATTTAGGTTCCGAAAAGCTGACAAATTATAGGCCAATTTAGTTTTCTTTAACAGACTTAAAGCAATTGCCAGGACTATGGAACAATTTCCAGCTGAAAGTGCAGTTCGGGAAAGAGCAACAGATATTAGCAAGAGCATTGAAAACTTTTATCTTAGTAAGATTAACCGTGAATGGAACGATGAGCTTCAAAGAATTGTTTACCAACGGGCCAACTTATACATCATTAAAAGGGTGGTTGCTGCTCAGCAACTTTTGTCTCAGCAATTGAGTGCCGAGGAATTCATACTCCAAGTTGCTGCTTGGTGGAGAAAGAAAGAGTCAGAAGCAACAACAATCAATGGTCACCAAGTCCAAAATCCAAACCCACTGGTCAATGGCAAAGAGGTCCAAACTGCAGTTCCATTAGTTGAGAACGGCCACAATGCAGCTACAGATAATGGTGCTGGGATGGAGTCTATGGCTTCACCTCAATCCCACCCTTTGAATGCCGGATCTAGCACACTGATTGACGGGTCGAATCCACTAAATCCCAAGAGTATAGAGCATGTGGAAGGCGATAGTGTTCCTGCTCACCAGTCAAGGCAGGCTATTGAACCCAGAGAGCAAAATGTCTCCCCGCAGGAATCTACAGGAGATATTCCAAGCCATAGACCAAATGCTTCTTTGTCAGAGGTAATACAGCACCCTGCTACACCCCCAACTTTGACTGCTTACGAACTGGATGCAAATGAGGGAACACAACTTGGAGACAGTCAATCAATCAAATTGGCCTTAAAAGATTCTCCTGAGGCTACACCCGATAGTGGGATCAAAGTGGGCAAGTCTGATAGTTCCCGACCAGCCACTGCATCGTCAAATGACCAAGTGCCATCATCCCCTTCTCCCAGACAGAACATCCTTCAAAGATTATTCGGAATATAGGTACGCCTAAAGCTAACATGCCTGAACTTTAGACCAAAATGTTTCGCGCTATGAATCACCAGCCACAGTCGCTGAGAATTCCTGTGGGATCCCCTTCGACGAAAAAAAAGAGGAAGAAGCATAGAGGAACTATGCATGCTGAAGATTCTGAGGCAATGCGGCTTATTCAGCAACAAAGACAACAACGGGAGCAAGCTTCTAGCCCTTCAAAACCTGCAAAATCTTTCGCTAGATCCTCGGAAGGTGCCTCGGCACAATCGACATCATTTTCACAGCCTCAGAAATGATTAATACATACCAGAAAATACAAACTCTCCTTTTCCTCTTTCGATACGCAATGTACATTCTCATATGCAGCATCACAAATATTTTTTCGGCAATTGAGCGAACGAACGGGAGTTTGAGAGGCGCATTATATCTTTATGAGCTCGGAGTTGGAGGAAGTGATAGGTCCGCAATTGGCTGGGAGTCAACTTGCTTTTCTTTATTCTGATACCACATTGTTACTTTGCGATATTATGGCGGGCACTGGCGGGCGTTATGCATGGTTACTGATTTGCAATCAATGACATGTAGGTGGGGATGCCGGTGTGGCATCTTACAAATATCCTTTTTGCTTGCTTGCAATGAGAATACGAACATAGAAAAGTTATGGCTGCTAGCATTGAGTTATGGAAGTCCACATGATCAATAGCAGATGCTGGTAGGGATGGGATGGGATATGTAGATAGTGGATAGATGGGATGGAGAGGTGATGATCACGACCTGACCTATTCTGCTGGGAAACATTTACTGGATTGCATTTCAATGGGATGGGATGGGTGGGAAGATCCGGGCTAAGATAACCCGATATGCATATGAATTCAAATGAATGTGTGGCAAATCTTTGCATGTGTTTGATATTTGTGGAGATTGTGAATTGTGATCTATTTATTCTTCCACTCCTTCTTTGTATCTAATATTATTAGCCGTTGCTATATCCGCCTGCCCAAACTTATAAACTGATCGAAAGACTGTTGAACCGTACGCACTGCCGTATAGCTGTATCAAGAAACATTTTGTCAAGAGTATCTGCTAAAGCTTGCTGATAATGAGGAATATATCGAAGCGTAAAGTATATTGAGGATCGAAAGGTACATCTTCACCTTTGTACGAAGGTACTGGCAGGAAGTTCGACGTCATTGGAGCTAGCGACGGTGCTTTGAGATAGCTGAACTGTTTGAATTGAAGCCAGGACGCTCTCTCCGGGAACCTATTCCCTGCGTAGGCCACCATGAGAAACTGGGAAGAGGATATGCGATTTTGAAGTTTCGACGACGGTGAGGAAGTCGCCGATGTAACGATGATTGATTTTGCGGATGTGGGATTATTTTCGGGGGGGTTGACTCGGATCTGAGGTGCGCAAATGGAATACGTTATGATGTGTGAGAATGAGAATGGGCGATGTTTGGTTTAGTGCTTTAGGGGGGAATATGAGGAGGTCGTGGATAATAAGGGAAGGTTGTAACGATTGGTAGGGAGGCCATGGTGTTTGAATCTTCAACTGTATTCTGTATTTTCAAAAGACCAAGAAATATATATATATATGTGTGTGTAATGAACGACTGAGTTAATTCTCTTTTCAATTGCGAAGCGTTAAAGAAAGAGGGTCACGGTGGATAAATATATAGATTTTTTATTATTTTGTAGTTCGAAAATGTGATGAAAGGAAATGGGATCTTGAAGGGAAGTTTTCTCGCTAAAGTTTTAGTTAGTTTAGTGGTTCTCCTTAATATTGTTCTTTGGGGCTAGGTATTGTTGTTGGGGATGAGAGGTTTCTTTGATGGGGGGTTTTTTTTGGAAGGTCTGAAAGTTCTCGAACAGGCGGATTGGAAGTATTGGGGTTTGGGTGATGGATAATGAAGATAATAAGGATAATAATGAATGGGTAATAAGGACGAGAGATAATGGATGGTGGGTTGATAAGGTAGATGCGGATAGGGAAATTCGGAAATCCAGTTTGAGCGTACTTTGCTTAGTTTCATTATCGTTCCTATTTCCTACGCATCTCCTCATGAGATGCCAATGTAAACTCTGAGCTACTTAGCCTCATGTGACTAGTACTGATAGTTAAAAAAAATGAACTGATCTGTAGCTTTGTATAATACTATTTGGTGTGTTCATTTTCCATGACAAATAGATGGAGGGGAGATAATTCTTCTGCTGGAGAATGAAAATAGGCTGGAACTAGGTTCAAAATTTGTAGTTCGAAACTATCAGAATTGGGAAGTATGCCATTTCAAGCCGTGGAAGCGAGTGTTTTAAGTATTGAGAAATAGCTGCAAATATCTTTGAATCGCTAATTGATAAAAATCCGTGTACAAACAACGCCATAGACCGTAATGACATACTAATGCCTTATCCTCCAAAATACACGGCCTATTTCGCTTTTCTTCGTTCTCGTCTCCCATCACCATTTGCCAGGCCTCTGTCATCAAAACCCGATAATTCATAACCTCGCTCTTGTCTCAATCACCTCCCCACCAGCCTCCCCCTTCAACTCCTTGCTGATCCCCCTACTGATCCAATCACTAATCGCCATATTCGTAACCATCGGATTAACCCCACTCGCACTAGGGAACACACTTGCATCACTAACATACAAGTTCTCCGCACCCCAGACCTTTCCTTTTGGATCTACTACACCATTTTCCGGTCGATTGCTCATGCGAGAAGTGCCCATTTGATGCGCGGATGCGAATTGAGATGCTGGGGGTTTGGTAGAAGTGGTTGAGAGGGTTGTGAGCCAATTTTGGAATGCTGCGTCGGATGAAGGATCATTTGAATTGGTGGGAGTGGAGGAGGAAGAGCGGATAAAAGGATCGATGCCCTGAGCTGTGACATGAATTTCCCTTGCACCACTTACGTAGCATATTTTCGCCAAGGCAAGCACTCCTTGCATGACATGACCTCTATCAAATTCACTCGGTGTATATGAAATTCGTGGAAGACCGGTTTTGGCATCAGGGTATACAATTCCAGTGTCACGGTCTCGAGCGATGGAAATAAATACGTTCATGTGGCGGTAGAAGAGAGATTTAAATTTGTAGGAAAAGCCGGTGGGGTAGTTCAGGCTGGGGAGACACAGGGAGGGCATCATGCAGGTTGCTTCTAGTTTGACGCCATGGCCGTGGGAGTCGAGGTTCTCGAAGGAACTACAGACGCTGGTGAGGATTCCACCTGGTCATAGAATTGTTAGTGAGGAGTTAAAAGAGAGAATTGTGGGAGATTCGGATAGCATACCTTCCCATGGTTTTACGTCTTCGGGAAACACTGCACCGACCAAGCTGACGGGATGGAGATATAGATTGCGTCCGATTTGTGGATTCTGCGTATGTGCGTTAGTAGCTATTTGTATGAAAGATGAAGAACAAAACTGACTGTAAGACCACTGTTCTTTAATATAACAGGAGTCCAAAGGGTACCAGTCGAGATGATAACTTTCTTGGCCCTGACAATAACCTCTCGAACTTTCTTGTCAGACAAAGGACCATCAATACCACCTCGGCTATTCCTCGAAGTCCAAACACCTTTTACTCCAATTGCGTTCTTCTTTCCACTTGCTTCGTCGAAAATAACATTATCGACCTTGAATCCTTCAATAAACTCCGCACCAGCCTTTGCGGCATCAGGTAGCCAAGAGACAACTGGTCCTTGCTTTTGCGCAGATCCACATCCATTTGAACAATGTCCACAATAATGTTCATGTCCTCCCGTATTCTGTGGAACAGGTTTGGCATTATATCCCAACTTTCTCGAGCCCTCCATTAAGACTTGATTCCCATGATTATGCCTCACATGCTCGGCACTAACACCCATTCTTTGACAAACCCTATCCAAACAATCTTGAAAGTCTGTCGAACCGAAGAATTTCAATCCTCTATCCTCTGCCCATTCTCTCCTTACATAATCCTGAGTTTGCAAACTCGCGCTCCAGTTAACAGTTCCTCCACCTCCCCAATTACTTCCCGCCACGACCGACATGCTGGAATCATCATTCATGATCATCCCTCCATTTTCAAAAAGATGGATTCCGGAAGTGGCTTCCGACATGGGTAGTTGTGAAGGAGGATAATAATAGGATTTCTCTACCACCACAACCTTATGTCCATCTTCCGCTAGATTCTTCGCGCAAACAGCGCCTCCACAGCCACTACCTACAATCACAACATCTGCTTCAACTATCTGAGGCTCATCTCTCGCCGGAAATTGCAGAAACTCGTACTCATAATGCGGACCCGGTTTGTAATGATCCGGAACTTTAACAAACCCCGTGACCTTATCAAAGTTAGGTGATGTTTTCAACCAAATATGTTTGCCTAGCAACGACATTGTTTTGGCGATAGCGCGGAGGGGAAATAATCGAGAGTTGCGCCAGTTGGCAAGGATGGATTCGCGAATATTGATTGAATGAGACTGTAGGGGTGAGGCGTAGCCTGTCAGCATTAATGAGCCGAGACGGGTATTGAGTGTGGTGAGAACAAAAGCGAGGGCTTTGCGTGCATCTTCACGGGCATAGACGGTTAGAGTACGAAGGAGGAGATCCTGAAAGGCGGGGATATCGGAAGGCTTTTCGTTGAGAAAAGCTTCTAATGCTTCATTTGAGGGTGGCGATGAAATGGTCGTTCGCATGTGAGTTACAGCATCATTATATTCATCGTCTGGAACTGAGAGCTGGCTTAATGGATCGTTCGTAATTGATGCCCTGTGAATTGAAGGAATCACAGTATCCATTATGGCCATTAAGGTACTCCATTGTAAATCCGTAAAGTATTGACCTTCGGGGGGATCGGGTAAAGGGGCCACGATTGGTGCAATGACATCCGCCATATTTGAGGTCATAATGAAATGATCTGAAGCTTCAAATTGCAACTATGAATAAAGTTTATATAGTGAGAAAGTTAATCTTTCAAATAATATATCGATAGCTTACTACTCCGTACCTAGGTATGTATTATTGTTTGCTTACACGGAACTTTCCTGCCGAGGCTGAAAATGCAGGGGCGTTTTATCCCCCTCAATTAGAGAGACATATGGCTCCACCACCCTAAACCCCTTCCATCCACCACAACCTCCAACCTCCTCTCTCTCTCGGGGGTTACTGTTACTTGTATGACTTCGATTGCAATCCACATACTCCAGATTTGGCATCTTTCTAAGGTTTCTCAAACTAAAAGAGACTTAGCCTTCCTTCTCATCCGATTCGACCAGCCTGATTATATATGTATGATAGGTTAGATGTTGATTTCTCTTTGGGTTCCCATGTGATAATACAGGAGGAGAATTGACTTCAAATCAACGTCAATTTTTCAAAGTATTAAGATGATTTCTCCACGAAGGCGCCGAACTGTGCCTGATTGATAAGGATGTTACAGTAAGAAACAGCCAGGAATTAACAAGGTGTATGTTCAAACTGCGTGTTAGGATCGACAACATCACTCGAGCGAGAGAAGAAGTGACATTTCGTTCCATTCTCCATCCAACATGGCTCGAAAATCTATGGAGTCTTCAGGGCGGCAACTACCACCCAAGACTATTGGCGTAAAACAGACTGGCTACGGCTCCATCTGATATCAGTTACTCATGAGTATCTCCACGATCTGCAAACCTATAGCAACAGAGACGACATAAAGCTTTATGGGCTGTACCGTTAAAGTGATGGTGTTTCTCCAACTCCCAGGAAATTCTAGACACAGATTAAATCACCAACACTCACTCACAACGACTCTCTACCTTCAACTAACACACTTTTATAAGAAGCTAAGTGTGGATTCGATTACGAATGCGAAAGAAATTTTTTTTTGGTGTGTCTTAATAGCATTATTTGATAAGTTTTCAAACGCTTGCCCAAGATATCTCGTGTATAAAAGCCTGAAAGCTGCTTCTCAATTCATCAGTTCGGACATTGTCTCTTCAACTATTCAAATCAGTTAGTTCACTGATGTCTCGTTAATGACAAAGTCGTATTTGTGTTAGTAGTAATTGTGGTGAATCTCCCTCGCCTTACCTATATAAATCAATTTTACGCAAACTTTCTCGGGCCAGCGTGTACCTTTGGTGCAGCGGTAGAGCTTCAAGACTTGCACATGTTGCTATCACGTAGGTTCAATGCCGATCCCAGATAGAGAGAGACCTTTCGCGGATCGGAGGCGGCCGTCTTTTTTTGCGTTTTTATTTTTCTAGAGATTCTTAAAGATTTTACTTGCGTTGTGGAATTTTTGCTATGCGTGGGTTCAATTTGGTGTTTGTGGTTTGTGGCTCTGTTGTGGTAGTGAATGGGAGTGAAGTGAAGATATATTATGAGGCGGGACGAAATCCATTTTGTATCATTGGAACTTAACAAAAATAATCCTACCAAGATGGGATTTAAGAGGCGCTAGCTAAAACAAACTCTCTCTCTCCATATCGAATCTACCTCCCTCATGAAACTAGATAAATCATCCCAATCGCTATCTCCATCGCCATATCAATCTTCATCACCCTCATCTGACTACTCCAACTCAGCCTCACTAAGCCTGCCATCAACTATTACCATTTTATCCATCATATCATCAAATCCCCAAGTTTTTAATGCAATCGGTCTTCATAGATCTGGTATCATTCACAAAATCGGCGTCATCTTCAAGCTCAATATCATCATCGTGGATTCCACGCTCTGTCTGTAATGTATTTTTGTCGGCTATAAGAGACTCAAATCGACGCACGTCAATTTAGTCGCGCTGGTAAGCGGTGGATTCTAGTATAAATTCTTCTCTTGGACGATAAGGATTATCGTGAGTGTCCGAATCGTACAATTTTCTCCAGTATAGAGCACTAACATGTGGTTCGTGAACAACAGCCTCGAGAGAGTACCAATACTCGCTGAAGTGATAGCTGTCATCTGACTCATCTACTACACATTTGGCTACACGTATCGAGTCTGCAAGCTAGATTAGTTCATGATTGTGGTCCAAAGAGCAAAGATGCGAGCGTACCAAACATTAACAACATTTCCAAGAAATTCCAAGGCATCTTTCTCGGTGTGAATTGTTGATGTTTACCGTTCTCTAACATCCAACGCAACTCTCTCAGTGCATGTCCTTGCGATAAGAATTTCCTACACTTCTCGAGTATCTCTATCAAATATAATTAGCTCGAGTCCGGATTTCCTATAAGTGTTCCGGGAAGCCTTACTTCTCGAAAGCCCTTTACTATCAACTCGAAATACCATTTGATGATGCTTAGAGAATCATCACCATCAGCAAGGCCCGGCCTTGATTCAGGAGCTGATAATCTTTGTTCTGGATCGCACATACCCTGGAAAGGCGTTCAGATATCACCAGTTGTACCAATGTTAAAGGAAATTCCGTAGGACGAGTTTGGACACAACCCAAAAGCTCGCTGTGGCTGTGTATCTTACTCTGAAGACATTTAAAGTCCAATCCGGAAAGCGCCTTTCTTCCGCAAGCCCATTTTTGACTCTCAATCTGGTTAAAAATTGAACTCTGCTGGTGAAATCCATAGTCAAAGAGTAAATTTCCCATGTTTTTGTAATGGTTCTTGATGGTCACACCACTTTTCGCACCGTGACAAATCCTCTTTCAACTTCTTATGGGATTCGAGATATTCAAAGAATATTTCGAAGCCATTTCCACAAAAGTGCTTCAAACATAATTTACATAACAGAGCTTCAATGTTTGAAGCAAAGTTTATAAACGCACAGAAGTTGCGAGGCTAGTGAGACCACGGTTCTGGGAGTTCGGGTGTGATGCAGGAGATATTTGACTAGTTATTGTTGTTACCAGATGGGCAGAACCTTGGGTAATGGGTACCAAGATTTGAATGTCAATGAAAGGACGCTTCTTTGTAAAAGGGCATTCTATGAGGAATTTCTCTGCTGACATGTAGGAGTAAATAAGAAAATATAAGAAGTCAATTCATGCATTCATTCCTACTCCTTGGACTTATCCTTTCACCTTCAAATGAAACATCGTACCTAAAGATCTCAAGTCCCAATCATGGGCCATGGATCCATCTTTGGAAATTCCTCATACTGATCATTTTCTTCATCATCTGTTTTACCATTGAAGCAGCTCAAGGATAAACGCACGAATGAAACCTAGATTAAGAACATTGAGAGCACGATAACATGATAGATATATGAGACGAAAACCTCATAATAATCCACCATACCTGATGAAACCAAAAGAAATAGGATAAACATTGCGCCAAAAGCAAATGCTTGTTAAACATTTCAGTACTATCTGTGTTATTAATAAAAGGTGATACAGTACCTAGTACTTGCAAAGGGATAGTCTCAGAGTTACTTGGATGAATAGATCGGTTACCGGCTCTTGACTATTCTACCGAGGTGGTGATTTCAATAATCATACAAACAGTATTTCGGGTCGGAGAGCATACAAACTACAAGCTATCACCAACCGCTTGGTCTACTTAGTTGCTTCCTATATGGAACTCGAAAGTAACTCCGATATACTGGGCTCTGCGTCTGACCTTTGCAACGATATAAAGCGCGGGGTTTAAAGGTTTTAGTTGCCGGATCATCTTACCAGTCCTTAGTTCGGACCGTATATGGAGTTCAGATTAAGAGATCTCTATTGTGAGAATTGATTTCGAATATGGAAAGTTTATTGTAATTATGAATCGGGTTCGAACATTGGGTTTATTTATATGAATTGCCTTCCAACTTTGGGCCTTTCTTGTATGAATTGGTTTCGGACATTGACCCAAGATTAGACAAATTTCTAGAATATTTCTCAAAGGAGTATGACCATCTAGTCGTTAGACCAAATAGGCTTTGAGAACTGACGGAATGTCACTTTTTTAATGTTATATAGGAGAGAGTTGATAGGGTCTAATTAAGCGAGGGGTAACCTTAACCCTAAAAGAAAAGAAACATTAGAAGCCTACCCATAATCCCCATCCCATCCCATCCCATCCATTTGCATCCCAAACCTCAAACTCCCAAAGCCCACTTCGCCCTCAAACCATTTCAAACTATCACCCCCAAAACCTGTTCCTTGATCCCTCTCTACCCCTCGTGGTACAGAACACCGCACAATATGAGCGCTCACCACAAAAACCCCTATAGCTCTCCCCCAGCTCTTCCCATACCTCTCCATTAAACTCTGCGCCTCTTTCCAGTTCCGAAAAACAATCTCTTCGTACCCCTCTCGCTGTTCATATAACTTTGGTAGGAAGGGTGTGTCGTCTAATATATCATTTACTTGATCTATGGGTAAATTTTGGCTGAGACTGCGTTAGTAACTGGTACATCTTGATGGAGACTGTGAGCTGGATTGCGGTTGTAAATATGCGCTTTTGATGATCTAACATAGAAATTATATTAGCATGATTAAATTAGACAAGAGAAGATGGTAATTGTGCATTAGGCCTAGCATTCTCTAAGCCACTTCTAAACCAATCTTAATCCAACTCTTTGCTCACAACTTATCAGATCTGTTTTGAGACATTCGAAATGATCTCCGATTTCCCACATCTCGAAATTATCTTGGAGCCCTAGAGATAACCTCCGAAGCAATGGTAGTAGATGTTACCAAGATATCAAATTGATTCCGGTGCTAGGTTCGAATGTTTCTCGGCAAAAATTTGCAATTGAAATAAAAGGTTTACGATTGGTACCTAGATGGTGCAAGTATAACTACATTCCCGTCTGAATATTAGTCTGATTGATCATTTCGACAGCTCCAGCTCCAGCTCCTGCTTCGCGACTAACCACTTATCATAAAACCGGCACCTTGAAAACCACAAATCTATTCGAACATAAATCTAACAAACCTATTCTGTATCCCGTCCCACACAACGCCGCGAACACTTCTCCAAAATCCAAACCACCTCACCCACTTCTTCACACCCAATATCCCTCTCTTATCCGTTCCCCCATACATCCACAGTTCCTAATACTTTTTCCTAGGTTATCACTGCATGAAAAGCCTTCTATGAAAGTTTTCCTCTCTGAAGTTACCCGATATCCAGATTATCAGAAGCTCTAGAGTGAATACTCCCAATCCCAACCCTGAACCAAATAACCCCC
>NGKJ01000031.1:136390-150452 GCA_002162495.1 Myriosclerotinia curreyana | reverse complement strand
AAAAAAAGCCCCTAACCTAAACAAACAGACATCACCCCTCAACCCCAAACAAAAAAAATACTGCAATGATCAAGCCATCGACCTCGACCTTACTCTGAATGAAATAGTGGTCCCTTGCAGACCTAAGATTCATGATAATCCACCCAAATGTCTCTTGAAGAATCTATGTAACTCGAATAAGCAGTGCCATAGCGAGTCTACATCCTCTAATTACCCTTCTAGATCAAACACACATACTTCGTATATCTGTCTCTTTACTATCACTCACTGCAGCAGTTAAATATCAAGAGAATCCATCATAAAAATCATCAATTATGCATAAAGAGCTAAAAACAACATTCAGGAAGGTATCTACGCGAAATTTCTCGCTAATCTCTTCTTAACTCATCACTAACCATTCTCATAAAAATTTCGTATGCTGTCGTATCCCTATCCGATCCTCATGATTGCATAAGACGAACCATATACAAAAGTCCGAATATAACCAACATCTTCATACATTTCCTTCCGTTCTATTAGTTCCTTTTCCCCATCTCACCCCCTTAACCCCCACCAACCACCAATAAAGCAAAAAAGTCCAATCCTAATTTTGCCAACTCCAAACACCAAACAATAATACAACTCGAGCAAAGGGAACTCAAGTAAAATCAACTGTGCCTGCCGTTCCCGTCCCTATACTTTGTCGCTGCCTTTCCATTCTCCTCCTTTGTCTCCTCTCTCTTGCATAGTCTGTGCCAGAATCTGGACTCATCGCACTCCATGTCCCATGAGTATCTTCTGACATAAAACTCTTCTCCGCATCAAACACACTCCCGCCAGCAACACTCGGGTCTTTATTACCCGAGCTTTGCGGTCTACCGGAACTCTGCGGCTTTCCAGAGTAGTAGCCTGAGTCTTTGGGTTTCTTTCCACCTGCAAATGCAGGATTTGGTGGTGTAAGAGGTCCTATTGGTGGAGGTGGAATTCCTGCTTCATCATTCTTCTCTCTAACCATTGATTCAGCTCTCCTTTCGGCCCTTTTCTCCGCTTCTCGTCGATATCGTGATGATACATCGCCATCACTAAAATCACTTACGGAATCCTTTGGCGTACGCCTTTGACCACTTCGAGCTCTCCTCGAGGCTCTCTCTGCTGCCGCTTCTTGTTCGGTAAGTCGTCGTAGAGTTACGTTGCGATCTTTGTCTCCGTGCATTTTGACTTTGACGCTGACAGGTGGACTTGCGACGGCGGATCTGGAATGAGATCTTTGACGACGACGTTCTTCTTCAGCGGCAAGACCAGCAGCTCCGGTTGCGGCGGCCGCGGCAGCAGCCTCGCCTTCTTCTCTGCGAATGGATGATCGGCGACGACTTCGACCAGGAGTAGGAGTTTTGTCACTATCGGAAGAGGGGTGAAGGATACCATGCGGATCGTGGGGCAAGGGGGGCATTGAGACTGTTTCTGTAACGAGGTCATTGTGGGAACGAGATTGACCCCCCGTTCCAACCGCAATTGGAGGTGCTGATGCTCTAGGTCCAGGATGAGGATCGACAAGTGATGAAAGTTCAGATGATTCTACTGAGCTGCGCCTGAGATTATTTCTTGGTGGAAATGAGTCGCTTGTCACATGGGAACCTTGATTGATATGTCGAGAAGCTCTCTCTCTTTCGTATCTTTCATCTTCCTCGCGTTCAAGGCGGTCCATTTCCTTCTTTTCCCTACGGTCTTTCATTTTCTTGGTGAACCAGCCTATTCCTAAACCAGCGAGGAGCCCATTCCGTAATCCATGATTTTCTTGAGGTCTTCGAGATGGACTTACAGTCGTACCAGATCCATAGTCGTAAGAGTAACTCATAGAATCAAAGCTATGCGCTCGACCGGCTTGACTTCGTACTGGTCGAGGAGTGACAGGAGTTACAGGTCTTGGAGTCGTTGGACGCGCTTCAGCAGCGCTGATCGCAGCCGCTGCAGCTACTGGATTTCCAGGGCCAGGTAAGATTGGGCGGCTTCCACGACGGCCTTCGTATCGATCTGATCTCTCAATTGTAACAGTGGAATCACTATACTCACTGTCGTTACGTCTATGAGGCCTTCTAGCTGGAGTATCGGGGGAAACAGAAGAATATTCATC
Organism: Myriosclerotinia curreyana; assembly: GCA_002162495.1. Classification (NCBI taxonomy): domain Eukaryota; kingdom Fungi; phylum Ascomycota; class Leotiomycetes; order Helotiales; family Sclerotiniaceae; genus Myriosclerotinia; species Myriosclerotinia curreyana. Next base: position 148,342 of record NGKJ01000031.1, on the reverse strand, counting down.
CTCGTGATTTGTTCGCTTTTGTCGATCGAAAAAGCTCTTTGCAAGTGCACCGGCACCAAGAATAGCCGCACCCTTGAACAATGTGTCCATAACGCCATCACCTTCTTTCTTTCTGGTCCCATATTTCTCCTCTTCAACGTAACTTACGGATCCACGTCGAGACCTTGAACCACGACGCGAAGGTATGACTTCTTCCCGCACTCTGCTATGACTGCGACTTCGACTTCTATTTCGGTCTCGATTTCCAAGCAAAGCAGCAGCTCCGGCGCCTGCTAATAATGGTCCAAGTATGCCGGCTCCAAAAGAGCTTTTCCTCCTCTCCTGAATTACCTCACCATGTCTGCTCCCTTCTCGCAATACATCTGGGAGTGCCTGCAATGCTCTGTAAGAAAGAATAAAGTATAGTAACACCAAGAAAGCCATCCAAATAGCGAAAAGTATAAAGAGATACTTTGGAGATCCATATAAAGTCAGCCCTAAAGGAACTTGGGCAATGGCAAGAAGCGCTGTTGCGCGACCTATCCATTGATGCAAGACTGCTTTGAAGGGAATCCTCCTTAGAACTCGTTTCTTTCCTGAATTATGTGTCCACCAACCCGATAAAAATTGTACCCAGATCAAAACATAAATAGCCAATCCGATTCCATGATGAGGATTTGTTAAACTTCGCGCAGGGCCAACTGCCATCCAACCAAGTATGAAAATAACTGTTGATAACAGTACCGTCATGATTTGTAAATATATGTGGTATCGTATCGCATTTCGTATATCTCGACCGTAAAATCTCGCAATAAATACCGCCGCAGGTACTATAAACAGAAATGTAATGGCAGCAAGTATACCATGAGCTGTAATTAAGCCTTTGTATCCAGGCATGGTCGCAAATCGATTTCCCATTCCTATTTCTCGTCAGCTCTCTTTCATCCATCGCAATGTCAACAAATCGAATCCTGCAAGAATTCACTCACCATTATATCTCATTGTCTCAAAATTCAACCCCATTAGATTGGGCAATAAGAAGTCATTTTTCGTAGCATCCCAAGTCCCATCTCCAACATACATCGTATCTGATGAATATGTACTGCTCCCCGCTGGAGAGAGATCATCAATCGCCATGGCGGCGGGCCGCCTAATGGCAGATAGTCTCCAAATTCGTAAATTATATCGCGATAGTAATTCTCTTGGGAGTATTCAATATCGCTATCTGAAAGAGGGGGAATGTGGATAAACTGTAATTCTGGAATGATGGGTTATGGTCGTGAAGGGGTTCTGGTGACGGCGAAAATGTGCTTATCGTAAACAATTGAGGGGGTTCGCTAGGTAACCAATGCGGTGAAGGTCAATTAGGTTGGACAATAACCTGCTACAAACATTAACTCTTTCAAAAATGAAGCTTTTGATAATTCATTAAGATTATTGAAGATATAATATGATGCAAGAATCAAAGAAAACCTAGAACCAAGCATGACAGTTTTCTGGTTCGCGGAGAGATGAGAAACAGACACTTTCTAGCTGGTGGCTGGGTAGCTGCAGCTAACTTTACAGCAAATCCACTCTACAACACAGCAAACACCAATCACAACATGTCGTTTAATGCCCGGATAACCAATTGGCTTATGCAGCCACGACGATGGATCTCTATGGCTTGGTGTTTACAGGCCATTCTTCGATCATGAGGAAGCTTGATATCGTTTATATGGAATTGCGTTTAAATACCTCCCAGTGAGCAGCATATGGCCAAAAAGTGAAAACGGGGAAAGGTTCTCCAGAAGATGTGCGATACATGAATGTACCTGCATCTTATCGATGGTTCTCAAGTCCAGAATGGGAAAAGATCCTCTATCTTGCACTTGTGCTTGAATGATTCACAGCAGGTGGGATCCCTATTTCCGTTGACAAAAAAAACTGGGAAAGGCAATCACATATCAGCATGAAATGAATTTCTGGGTATATCAGATGAGAATGAAAGAAAGGAGTAAAAGAAAAGGAACAATGGTAACCAAGACGGATCACATTATCACGACTAACGTATAGAAAAAGCAAGCAAGTCATTTCAGATCCAGATTCATTATCATATATACATTCATTCTTCTCATAACACATACCAATACCCATTAACCATTATTATTTCCCGTCGCCACGCCCCAGAAATACGCCGCCCATGAACCCAAAACCAAAACCCCCAGCGCCCCAAAACAATACTTGGAAACCTTTCGATTCCGATCTCCATTCTCATTATGGAATCTTGCCTTTCGATCAATAATCAACTCTCCATTTGCAATTCTGTGCTTGCGTGTCCATTGTAAAATTCGGAAGTCTATGCAATAGTATGAAAGTCCAACCATAATGAGCGCCACTACTGCCGAAGCTGCCGACAGGGCGACGTATAGGATTGTTACTCTATCGTAGGAATTGTTATCGGCGTCTTGGATGACTCCGGCGACTATGCCTACAATGATACTCATGCTGCTCGTTTGTTAGCAGGTGGTGGATGGCTATAAGAAGGGGAGCTTACGCGTTATTCATGGTAACCTTGAGGGCGTATGCAGAGCCAAAGACAGATTGATGCCACAAAGAAGTTCTAATGCTATCAATGATCAAAGTTGGACCAAAGCAGTATGCAAAGGCGTAAATTCCAAAGCCTGCATTCGTACCCCGAACTGAAGGTGCCCAGCTTACAATGGCCATCGATGTCAAGATAGCAAACCCTGTTACGGCAACTGAAAACAATATCAGGGTAAGTTTTAGGTGAAGCGGGGATGTTGATGCTTACAGAGAGTGATTCTATTTCCCCATATATCGACAAATATACCAATCAGAGGTACGAGGAAGAATCCTGAAAGAATTAGTACATTCTACGTATTCCTGAATGTTATGAGATACTTACCACCGTATTGAATAGCTGATGTGTACCAACCAGCTGTCACTGATGATATATTTAACCTCTGCTCGGCCATCTCTGTAGCATTACTAGTAAAAATACTAGCCGTGGATGTCTCAAATAAGGAAAATGCCAAAACCACCCAGAATGTCCAAGGCAATTCGAGAACTTTGCGCAGTTCAAACTTTTTGTTACCTTCTGTAAGCTTCTCACCAGTAGCTGGGTCGGCCGTAGAAGGAAACTTCTTGTTGGCGGAGCGAGTAAAGATATAAAAGGCAAGAGTCATCAAATTACAAAAGAGATTCATGGCAACCGAGACCCAATAGACATTTGCGAAGTTTCCTGTGTTTTTTGAAATGATGTTTGCGGAAGATTTCCCGACAAATGCACCGATTTTACCGATTGCCAATTCCAGCGCAAGAGTCGAAGCGAAGCCATGATTGGGTGCGAACCATGACGAGAAGACTTTGTATCTGGAGAAACATGTGAGAAGCATTCATTAGCTTTATGAGGGATTCTACATACTGTGCAACCTGAGTTGCAATGTCTCCGAAAGCCTGGACTATTGTACCACCAATCATAAACTGATAGTTCCTAGTTTGGGCAGATGCGGCGATGAGAATAGATCCAATCGTGAAGATGATGTTGCCGTAAAATATTGCGCCTGAGTTTTGTGAGTATGTCGAGAATACTCAAAGTATTCATTCTACGTACCTGCTCCCCCTATCCTATCCGTAACAACACCACTCACTAGCATCAAAGATGTGACCATAAAGTCTTGACTTGCACTCAACAAAGAATATTGCTTATTGTTGATCTTCATCTCCTTCTTAATTGTTGACTTCATCGCACCTGTGATACCTGAACTCCAATGCGAGCCAAAACCAATCATCGACACCAGAAGAATTGAAGCCAGTTTCCATTTCAGAGGTATATCATTCCCTGTGGGATCGGTCGGACGTTCTTCATTGACGATATACGATTGATGCTCCTCATTATCGCTCGCAGATGCTGCTGACACAGTGATTCCATCTTTTTCCTTAGTATCGCGATTCAATTCCGGCGTGCTCGGCGTCGAATACACAGTCTCAACTATGTGATTGCTTGACATGGTCGAAGTTTATGCTCGAACGTCGAAGTAAGCAAGCCCAAGAAGATAAGGAAAAAAGGTATTCGTAAAGTGGATCGATGGAAAAACGACAAGACCTCTTCCATTTTGAGATCATCTATCTACTTTATAGAGTTCCGACACAGAGGGTGAAGTCATTTTATGAACGCGAGTCTACCCCACTGTCGTTGATGATCTAACCATGCTCTTCCTTGAAGAAATTTGAAAGTTGTGGAGAGAATCTCCCATTATTTTGCTTGGCAGGTAAGAATTTTTATCAGATGGTGCGAAATGGTCCGAACGACAAGGATTTCGAATCTGATAAGAAGTCTTGGCCCGAGAAAGAAGTCGAATATCTCCCTGATACCGCATTTTCCCCGTTATTGTTGAATGAAAGTCTTTTATTATTTTGAAGAATGAATGTCGAAACCGAGCATTTTGTAATGTAATACAAAATAGGCTTGTAGAAGTAGCGGTACCTGCAGGTTGAAAAGTTTGTCAAGCGAAGTCGTGTCCTTGAAACCATGTGTATCTTTTCTTCAATAATACTACTGTCTAAAATCCGTCTAGCTACCGTGTCAGTCATATTTCAGTCATATTGGAGAACTTTCTTGGCCCTGTTAATGACAAGAAATCACCAAGAGTCGACCCACCCTTTGGATTAATTTTATCACGTGAAATAAACGTGAGATAACCCCGGAATAGCCGGCATTGAGGTACAAGATCATTGAGAGATTATGGAGTTGAGGAGGGATAGATATATTTTGCTCAAATAACGTCCAATTTTCCTCAGCGCTCTTAATATCCGCAAATGACGGAAGATGAATCAGGAGAAGCCTCCTGGTTGGGGCTACCTGTAAATGATCGACTTGACTACATGACGAAAGATTGTGCATTTCAACCTCCAAAATTGGGAGATATCTCAATATATCTTAAAGAACCCAGGCTGCAGTCGGACGAAAACCCCATCAGGATCATATTTCTTTGAAATCTCAATCAACCTCTGATGGTTCTCCTTGCCGTATCCCGGAAACACGTCTTGTTGAAGCGCTGCATAGTTTTGATATAGCCATCTATGCCACAAGTTTCTCTCTTTTGCTAATGCAGTAGACCGTGCAACGCAATTCTCGGCGAACGTTATGATTCGTGAATCGTCTGTGACGCTAGTCCATTGGATCGCGATATTGATTACTATAGTTCATCAAATTATGATTAGACCAGATGTATCACGATACTAAACTTCTGGAGCATTCTACTTACAGATTAAAGGACCATCCTCTGCCGTTATACCAAGAGCGTTCCCGCCGTTCTTGGTAAAATGTGAAATCATAGGCTCAGAAATTGGTTGGAAAATAATGGCAGGCAGGACATTTGTTGCATTGGTAATGTTTTGGACTTCTTCATCATATATCTTGCAGATATCATTTATTAATTTGGCGTCATTTAGTATGGTCAGTGTCCAGTATGATTCCCTTAGCCCTGATGGCAGCGCTGCCGCCGTTGCATTGACCAATGATGTGAGGTTCGTAATTCCTAAGCTAGAAGATATTGTAGGCAACGCTGTGAAATTGCTAAAAATGGGAGGATTCGCAACTGGCTTTCCATAATCCAAGGCAGCACTGACCAGTGTTGTTCCCGCGGAAGGTACATAAGCATATGCCAGATACACAGCGGCAAACGGATCAGAAGCGTGGTTGATATTGAGATTGACCAATGCATCGATGGAACTGGGGAGCTCATTCACGCTCGAAATAGTTGTTCCGCCCCACATTTCACCTTGCTCGAATGAAGCCAGATCGAATCTTGTCACGATTCCAAAGTTGTTTCCCCCTCCTCTTAGTGCCCAATATAGATCTGGATATGATGCTCGGTTGACATCCCGAATGGAACCATTGGCGAGAACGACCTATCAATTCATATCAGACTCCAGAAATAGAAAGGCGGAAGGAGATATACTTGATAGTTGTTAACATTATCACAAGCAAATCCGTACCGCCCAGAGTGAAAAGATATCCCACCCCCCAATGTTAGACCTCCAATCCCAATTCCAACAACTCTACCACCTATAACTCCAATCTTCGCTGCATCCATCACTGGATAAAGATTGGACCATTGGGTTCCTGCCCCGACGTACACTTCTGTTTTATTGCTCGAGATTGTGATTTGGTCAAGATTGCTCAGATCTATCACAACAGCATTCTCAATGTTTGATGCACCTGCAAAACATGCATGGCCACCACTCTTAACGGCAAATTGGCAGCCTTGAGACTTAAGTACATGTATGGTAGTAGAAACATCGCCTGCCGATATTGGCGTCACTCGACACGCAGGGCGAACGCTTGCTTGCTGCGATGACCAGTACAATTGCTCCAATTCATAGACAGAGCTACCCGGGAATGACACTCGCGCTCCCAGAATTGACGAAAGAAAATAACACTAGAGAATTAGCATTGAACGATTCATGGTCCATATAATGAACTAACTGTATTTTGACATCTCTCCCGTGATGGTGAACGGCATTGCCCAGTAGGCATTTCCTCTTTATCTAGTGCAACGCAGCGAGATATCCATGACACAAACACGAGAAAACATAGCGATGAAACCATCATGAGAAGTTGCTGACTTGAAAGGAAACCATGGGAAGAGAAAGAGGTGGTATACAAGTCTGACATGTCTCAAAGAGAACTAGCACGGTATTGGAATGTAATACAACATGATGAGCAATCAGATGATTCAGATCAGAGAATTGTAGCCGAAAGGGCGAATACTACGAGCTGATCAAATACCTGTTGTAGAAAACATACATATTAATGGCTTTTGAAAATTTATTAAATCCAGTGAGAGATTCCTAGCATATTGCCTCGAGGTTGAATTTGTACCCAACACGGTATGTCAGGCAAGCATGACGTGAAGCGGCATTCACTCTTGAATGAATGTTTTAGTCCTATACAATAATATAAAGAGTTTTAAAAGTAGCATATCATACCCTTATTACTCGTTATTTTTTGATGAGTGGTTGGTGAAGAAGATGGGAGTTTTGTTTTGTTTTGTTTTGCCTTTGCCACCAAGCGCCTGCCCTATGATAGGTACTGTTCCACTTTACCCCACGACTCCGCGCTCCTCCCTTTTTCCAATACCTAACAGATCTTCAGCTCCCGGTGAGCTCGCTCATTCCGAAACACTGGTAAACTTGCAGAGTCATGAATGGGGATGTCCAATTCACCAGTTTTCTTCAGCTATTGTTAAAACTACGCTGATACAACAGGCTATATTATTATGTCCACAGTTATGTTACCCCGTTCTTTTACATCTGAGTCATTAGCCCTCCAGTTCTCTCCCTTCACTTCTTAGGGCTCTTATTTCTATATCACCAGTGCAACCGTGTTGAAACACCTCTTTTGCCTTCATAGGGGACGCTGCCATCAGCATATGTCCTTGAATTTCTCTTTGAGTCATATTAACCCGTACGACTTTCAAGCTATAATTGACTAGCAGTCTTACCATACATGGCAACGATGTGCAATTCGAAGTAATGCGCATAAGAATCTTGACTGAGCCTCCAAAGAGTTTAAAGGTCCAAATTTAGGACAACGTGAGATGCTATATTCCTGAGGGTCCAAGTCTTCGACAATCTCTTTGTACCGCCCTTTTCAACCCTCGGACACCTGGCCCAACAACCCAATTTATATATAGTATTCATACCCTCCAACCCCAATGAGAACTACAATGAGAGAGGGCTAGAACAAAAACATCTCGTGTCCAATCCACTAGGATATTACTTTCTTATCTTGAGATGTGCAACAATGATATGCTAACAAGTAGAAGAATAGTGGAGAGCCTCGGTCATTGATATACAACATTTGGTTGTAATCATATATGAATCCACGCCGAGGACCTCGGAAAATACGATATGCAACAGGACGTTCGTTTCCAACATTCCTTGTCCAGTAATAGAGAAGCCACGTCAAAGAACAAGGAAGTAGAAGATGTAACGGAAAGTTGAATCCATAAAGATGATTTTGTCGTGATTGACAGCCAACGCATTCGCCTCGGATTAAGCCCTGAGTAGGAACAAGGGTTTATTTCTCCAAGGCCACTTTGCGCAGCCTGTATAATAAACTGATCCAGTTGTAAGGCTAGACCGAGTTCAAGTAGACTTCATCAGTTGGCAATTGAGAATAATGGGAATTCTGATTCGTATCAATGATGATTGATGATTGTGACAAGTCTTGTTGGAGTCTTTGAGTTTTTCAAGGATGAGAAGGTGGTTGGTTCCATATAGCCGCCAGCTTTAAAATCGATCATTGTACGAAGTAAGGTCCCACGTTTGCTAATAATTTTTCTATAGCATTTCTACTTCGTATACGCCGACATATGGAAAAGTGGTGTGGTGTGTGTGTTGTGTGTACCATGTCCAGGAAGGATGGCTAGGCGTAGATCTCAGTTAACATGATTGTAAAAATAGTATTGAATAATATCTACAGTACCATACGGACGGAGTACTGTGTAGTAAATTTGATTTAAATGATGACTTGATGATGAATGAAAGACAAGTGGTTATACAGTACTCATCTACTCATCTACTCATCTACTCATCTACTCATCTACTCATCTACTCATCTACTCATGTCTATTACAGGAATGAACTTCATTCAGCCTGGTAAAAGAAGAAGAAACCCCCTTCATTTTCCCCGCAAGCAATCACCAGCATACATCAACATCAACATCAACATTAACATCCAATTAGATCTTTCATACCTCACTACGTATTTATGTATGTGATTAATTGCTGCACATTATAAGATGGAGTACAGTCACAGTCGCAGTCGCAGTCATACTCGGGAACTCTCTCTGAAGGAATGTACCTATGTTGGTTACTAAGGATCTATGCTGTTGTAACCAAAAATTTACTTTTTTTGGTTATCTCATCTCATCTCATCTCATCTCATCACATCACATCACCTCCTGTTCTTTCTGGAAAGAAGGAAGGAAATGGAAATGAGTAAGACTGATTACTTCTTTCGCATCTAATAATATTCTCGTACCTATTGTCTCAATACTTTCCTACCTGAACACTTATTAATTAACCACTCAGGAAAATCCGAATTGAAACCTATTCAACAAGAAACAACAATAGGAGACGTTTGCAATATTCACTGTCTGCCGCATGCAGTACATATATTACGATAAGATCATGTAGGATCCACGAAATTGCTCGTACGACACGATAGAACTTCTTGAGGGGACACATTACCAAGTATAAGCAATGAATCAAATCAATACTGAAAATTTCAGAAATCATGTAACCATGGACGAAAATACAATTACTCCTCAAATCGCGCCAATCTCGAGTCCGAGGAGAGTTTCGATGGAGGCCTATTACAAGCAACAAAATGAGTCTTCCGATCAAGATCAAGATCCAGAGCAATACCAAGATCAAGAACCAGAAGTTGAGGAGGAAGCAGAGGAAGAACTGGAGCAAGAGCCAGAAATCGAAGTTGATGATAAACCTACAGATTCCCGGTCTATACTAGATTCTTTACTTGACGCACCTCCTTCCTATGATGCTTCTGTTCGTTCCCAGAATATGCGAGCTCGTTTGAATATTCAACCACGAGAAGATGAAGGAAGGGAAACGCTTCCAGGATATTCTACCGGCATCAGTTTGGAAAATGTGTTTACGAGGAAAATGGAACTACAAGGTGTGATACACAGGGCTACGGATAGAAATTGGTATCGAGTATTTGCGACTTTACAAGGTACACTTTTGACCTTTCACAAATTCAAAGGTCCGGGGTTATTTGGCCATGATCGTGGGGAACGAAAGGGTACGCCTGACTTGCCGACGGGTACAAAACGTGGAAGTCTTTTGGGAAGCTACAATTTACAGCATGCAGAAGTTGGCATAGCTGCGGATTATGTGAAGTAGGACCAAAGTACCATTTACCACAAATAGCATTACTGACAACTACCAGGAAAAGCTATGTTATTCGAATTCGAGCAGAAGCAGACCAATTTCTTCTATCTTGCGTCAAGATCGAAACATTTGTTATCTGGCTTCAATCACTCTTCATAGCTATTGACCTTTCTATGCCTCTCGATGAAAGACAAATACCACGAGATCAAACAATTCCACGCTCACGACGAAGAAGGAGGAGGGAGGTAAGAGGGGTACAAGTCAGCGATGAACTTATTCGCGAACAACAAGAACTCATTCGAACACACTATCCCAACCTTGCAAATGTGGGCACCCCGGAAGAAAGAGCTACCGCTACCAGCCGACCATCAACATCTCCAGCTACAGCTCGACTAACTCCACCCCATACACCCCGTACGCCCGAAGAATGCATGACCGAAGCGGAAGCTGCCGTCAATGCCCTCCAAGATATGGGTCTCATAAGCGGTCGACCTCGTCGCCGCATCCTCCACCGTCGCACGCCCAATCCCACCCCCTCACATTCATTCTGTCCCGAAACCGGTAAATGGCGACCGGAACATGCATGGTCTCCCCGATACGATATGATATATGCCAAAAAATGCATGGCGATCCTCACGAGTCGCTCACCCCGAAAATCAAATTTTTTAATCATGAAAGGCAAACAATGGATTGTGGATTGGAGTACTGGCTCGTTAACGAGATGCGAACCTCCGGAATACGGAGAGGAGTATTGCGGGCGTTGGAAAATAGGACATAATGGGACGCCGGTTAAGGCTTGAATTATAGATTGGGCATGGAGTTATTTTATTTTTTTCCTGGATTTTTTCATTGGGGAAATTCTAGGAGGGTTAGTGCTGGTTTGGTACAAAGGAGGCGTCTAAATACACAGATATTTTGGTTCTGAATGAACCATGGAAAGTCATTATAGATACCAGGGCGGGAATATGGGATATAAATTGGGGTGTTTCCGGAGGCTGTATTTTCTTTTTTGTTTGTATTTTTACATAGTTCGTGGACCGTCACTGCATGGCCTTTCAATATACTATATGATATTCCTGTCTCCTTGCTCCATGGCCTAGATTTAATCGAGACCGTGTTCTTTGATAGCGACTCCTATGCACACCAATTCCTTCCATATTCATAAGCATTGCGAACGCCGTAAAGCCCCATTGACTCACAACCATCGATTACTCCATCCTTGATGCTTTTTCCAAAAATCCAACCCTCTATCATAACTCCCCCATACCCAAAGGATTTCAATTCCTCCAACCTATCCATCCCCCTCCCTACACCTCCCTCAACACCCCTTCCGCATCCAACGCTTCCCGTCCCAATCCATCCACTTCCCTATCCAAAACCTCATTCGCCCGATCCAAATCTTCAACCACAATTTCTACCCCTCTAACAAGTTTCTCAATCTCCTCTCGTTGTTTCCGTATCTCTTCTGCTAATGTCGCGTTTTGAGATTGTGTGGTTTGGAGCTTGGCGTTGAGTTGCGATTGCTGCGTTGTGTAGATGGGGGTTAGATGAGCGGCGAGGATGGAGGGCGCGGGGAGGGTGTGTGGACTGTGAGGGGGGGGATTAGTATGTTGAGGGGATAATTTTCTCTCCAAGGTTGAGACGGAGATGACAAAGAGAAATACAAAACACAGAGAAAAATGAAAAATGAAAAATGAAAAATGAAAAATGAAAAGCAAACTCACGCAACACCCACGCCACCCTCCTCACTCTCAACATCCGCATCCACCCCCCTCGCCTTCCTCCTCCTCGCCGCCTCAATCACCCCCTCCAACCCATTCAATCTCTCCACCACCTTCCGCTCTCTCAATATCATCTCAAACTCATCCATCGCAAATTGTCGCAATCGGGATACCATCTGTCCATGTACGGCTCTGAGCGCTCCGGGCGCTTTACTGGAGATGCTGGGGAAACAGGACGAGAAGGCCGGGTATGATATGGTTTTTAAGGCGGAGGCGAGGGATTTTTCATAGACGTCGTGGAGACGGCTGGCGCGGGGGCCGGGGG
>NGKJ01000031.1:82677-125157 GCA_002162495.1 Myriosclerotinia curreyana | reverse complement strand
GGGAAGAGAGAGAAAAAAAAGGAGCGTGTGAACAGAAGTAGTAGGAATCATTGTATCAAGTGATTGAGTGACAAGAAGAGGAAGAGGAAAACCGTCCATCTTATGTTATGAAGATATAAAGTATTTACATGTCAATTCATAGTATCACGAAAGAAATTTATGGATGGAAGGACGGAGGGAGGGAGGGAATACAGGTTGAAGTTTTGAAAGCTATCAATGAATAATACAATAGCATTGATAATTGACTCATTATTATTTATCCTTTAGATTGTTGGGTTTATGTCTATATTAAATAATGTAACTCAGCCCTCAGCCAGCCTTGTCAAGATGTCGAGATTCGAGAAAGCCTCCTTCCATTATTCATCCTAAGGTCCTATAAGTTAGCTAGGGTTGGGTATAAATACCCGTACCCCTTCTTGTCTAAGCCGGAAGTCCGGTTTTATTTGTATTATTACTAAGAATAGGTATCTACAGGTATTTATATACTCTGTATATATATATATATAACTTTGGCTTTTTGGTTATAAAATAATTGATATTTAGGCTAAGTTTAAGTTTTAAGTCTATTATCATTGAGTTTATGTAAAAATACAAACGCGATCTGTCCTTTTAATTGGATAAAGATGATGTTCTAGAGATTAGAGTACCGGTAATGATGAGCGTACTAGGTACCGATAACAATTTAATAGATATAATTAGATGAGTAATCAATCAATGTTCTGTTCTTGTATTACCTAATGAATAAATCTTTTTTTTTTCTTTTTTCTTTTTTTTTTCTTCCTTTTCTTTTCTTTTCTTTTCTTTCCTTTTCAAGGCTTTATACTGTTATCATTCACTCATACCGGTATACAATATACCTACACTTTTTTCCCAGCCATATTCGTGATCTCCATTATTATTATTATTATTATAAAACAACTGCCCAGCAACAGGGATATGGTTTAACGCTAAGGATTAAGCGAACTCAGAAAATTATTGGGATTTTCCGAATATTTAAGATCATAAGAGCAGCGACTTCCCCGACCGAAGCATGCTGCTACGAATAAATCCACACAAGGGGAAAATTCCAACCAATCAACGAGACTCAACGAACACAGATCAGATCAGATCAGATCAGACCCAGACCCAACACCAACAACAACCACCACCACCACAACTACCGTACCATATAACCAAATATTCCAACCACTCATCCACCCATACCCATACAAGAGAGAAAAGAAAGAGATAGAAAATTAATATTAGAGTGTATTAATATTATTACCTACCTACCTAGAACTTACTTTCAACCCAATCAACCAATCAATTCAACCAACCAATCAAATCAATTCAACCAACCAATCAAATCAATCAACCAACCCAGCCATTTCAAATATCCAAAAAATATACCACCAGTACAAGTACAAGTACAAGTACAAGTACAAGTACAAGTACAAGTACAAGTACAAGTACAGCTGCTGCAACTACTACGAAACACGGTACGGTACGGTACGTTACGGTAATAGCTGCCGTATTATTGAAAATCACGCCTCGCGTTCAAGGCTGAAAAGGAAAGAGGAAAGAAATATCATTCAACTCATACATATACAGCCGCCGCCGCCGCCATCATCATCATCATCATCAACAAGTAAATAACGTGTTTGGATTATTACCTTTTTAATCATTATTGCATTTTTCCATTACGCGCCTAATAGATTTCTTTTCACTATTACTCTACCTACAACTAAACAAACTACACGTACTTTTTTCACGACAACGATCAAAAACGATAACGACCTTGGATGGATTAACGAATTTCACGATACGATACAATACAATACGATACGATACGACACGATACGATACATGTTCTTGGCATATATGGCGTTTCCCCTTTGAATAATACCTACCGGTACTTTTACTTTTCATCCAGATAATGAACCACACGCGTATCAAAAATGGCTTCAAGGTAACGTGTTTCACTTTCACACCCCCAACTCTTTAAAAAGCTGTGCTATGATCAATGCGGCCGCCTTACAATTTTGAGGGGGTTGGTTTGATGTGTGATGTGTGATGTGCATTCAGTGCATTATGCATTATTCGGGAATTAATGGCGGATTTGCTGACATGATCACATACGTTGAAATAGATTGGATCGACTAGTCACGTGAGTACTTACTTTCCCTCATCTTCTTGCTTTACTCCATGATAACTCCATGAGATTCATCTCGATTTTTGGGTTGAGACAAACCCTTGAAAGTTGAAAACAGTCCCTTTTCGCCGGTGGGCAATTCTCGGATTTAGTCATCCCTTAAAATATCCTTGTGGAATGATCACCAATGATCTTCATTCAACAATATTCCAAATTCCAAATTTCCACTCCCTAACATTGCTAACATTTTAACTCAGGCTACTGGAAACAGGAAGCACACCATTAATTAGGAATACTGCGGCTCAACAATTAGCTGATGTACAGAAAGCACATCCCGAAGAACTTTTCAATTTATTAACAAGAGTTGTACCATATCTTCGTCACAAAACATGGGATACACGAACAGCTGCCTCCAAAGCATTAGCAGGGATCGTTGAAAATGCAGAAAAGTATGATCCAAATGGTCATGACGATCCAGCCAAAGATGAGACCAAAAAAGAGGAATCTGGAATTAAGAAGGAAGAAGCTGTAGAGCCAACACCACTTGCCGAAGGTCAACTGAGCCTTGACACACTCCATCTCGTATCAATCCTTAAACACGGAAAGGAGCTTGTTCGTGGTGGAGATAAAGGTCATGATTGGGCTCTCGCTTCTTTGGACCCCGCTCAACGTCTCTCTCATCAAAAGAAGACTCTTGCTGGGCGACTTGGTCTTCTTGGTTCTTATTCTGAAGAGGAACTCGAATACGAAATTCCAGCTGCAAACCAGAATGGATCCAGTACCCCACTAGCACGTGAGGATTCAAATGGCTTCTCGCGACAAGAAAATGGCAAAGGCACATCTGCTCCCTCGGAAGAAGTGGGGCTTAGCGCGAGACAGCTAAATCAACTGAAACGCAAGCGAAAACGAGAAGCTATGTCTGCTGGTAACAAAAGCAGGCTGGTAGATCTTTCAGTACGACGTCAGCAAACTTCAGAGACAGATGTATCCATGTCAGATGTCGGCGGTGAAGACCCCAAGAATCCTATGGCTGATTATTTCTCAACAGAAAGATCTTCTGAAGTAGATGAGGACTCCAAGGTTGTTTCTGAATTCAAAGGACCGGTCATGCCAATTAAATCCGAACTCGAAACAGAAGGCGAACAAGAGGGATTAGAATGGCCTTATGAGCGTCTTTGCGAATTCCTTGTGGTCGATTTGTTTGATCCTCAGTGGGAAACTCGACATGGCGCTGCAATGGGTCTGAGGGATATCATACGGGTCCATGGTGCTGGTGCTGGAAGACAGCAAGGCAAGACTCGTGCTGAGAACAATATGCTCAACCAACGTTGGCTTGACGATCTTGCTTGCCGGCTGTGTTGCGTCTTCATATTGGATCGTTTTGGGGATTACGTTTCAGATACCGTTGTCGCACCTATCCGAGAAACAGTTGGTCAAACTCTAGGTGCTTTACTTATCCACCTTCCGCCACCCGTAGTCTATTCCGTTCATCATATTTTGTATCGTCTCGTTATGCAAACAGATCTTGAGCTTGAAAAGCCAGCCTGGGCCGTATGCCATGGTGGTATGATTGGTCTCCGCTACTTGGTAGCAGTGCGAAATGATTTGCTACTGACAGACAACGACTTGATCGATGGAGTGATCCGCGCGGTGATGAAAGGGCTTGGTGATTGGGATGATGATGTCCGTTCTGTTAGCGCAGCAACTCTGATTCCAATCGCTAAAGAGTTTGTTAATTTACGACCTGAAGCACTCGATGGTCTCATCAACATTGTTTGGGATTGCCTCTCGAACCTTGGCGATGATTTAAGTGCTAGTACAGGACAAATCATGGATTTGTTAGCAAAACTTTGCAGCTTCCCTGAAGTATTGGAAGCAATGAAAAAGAACGCTTCTCGAGATGCCCAACAATCTTTCGGGCTTTTAGTACCGAGATTATATCCATTCCTTCGACACACCATCACATCCGTGCGTTCGGCAGTTCTTCGTGCCCTGTTGACATTTGTCGGCATCGAGGGCGAGGGGACCAGAGATTGGATGGATGGCAAAATTCTTCGTTTGATCTACCAAAACATATTGGTTGAGAGGAATCAAGATACATTGAATCTATCACTTGAAGTATGGAAGGCACTGGTAAATTTCCTTGCAAGCGATCCGGAGCATCTATCTACACAATTCTCTCCACATATTGATCCTTTAATGCAACTTACGTTGCATCCTATCGGTGTGTCTCGACATCCATTACCCATGAACGCTACCCTCTTCCAACGACCATCCGGCGGTTCTTACTCCCTACCAAGTGGCTCTACAAGCAATGCTCGCCCGAATACACCATCCGGCCCCGAACCTCCGACGAAGAGGCGTCGCAAGTCTGCAAAAGCTGTTGAGCCCACGCCTTCATCGTCGTCACATGATGTCGATGGTCCGATGATGCAAGGTGAGGTGGATTTGGTAGGTATGGATATTTTGATTAGATCTCGATCTTCGGCCGCAAAAGCTATGGGTCTTATCATGTCTCTGGTACCAGCGCCTGTCCTTGAAGCATACGATGCCAGCATTATCCCAGGATTGTGTTCAGCTTTCTCTTCTACCCAATTAACGGCGTCAATAATCATCGACGAATACGCCAAGAATTGCATTTCGAAGACTCATGCGCTACGGTTTGAAGGGTCTCTTACAAAGATAATCGAAACAGAGCGACCCCTTACCTACCGAGATTTGGTCAGCTACACACATTTGGTCCGAACACAGTGTTCACAGCTCCTAAATACCTTCCGCGACATTGGCAAAATCTCTCAAGGACGTTTACCGGTACTTGCAGTCGTCGTAGCTGGTGAAGCCGAAGCTGGTCCAGATGCTTTCTCCATTGTAAATGCCGATCGATGTGTTTCCGAGGATTTCGACCGCCTAAAGAAAATTCTTTCCCCTGGTCAGCGTATGATTGCGACTCAAGCTCTTACTGAGGCACGTGTAAATGCCACAGAAGCCATTAACAATGCTAAGAGCATCAAAGAGCAACGAGATGTTCGTATAAAGGCCGCTGCTGCAAGTGCTTTGGTCGCGATGAAGATTTCACCCAAGAAACCATCTCCTATCATCAAAGCTATGATGGATAGTGTCAAAAAAGAGGAAACTCTGGAGTTGCAACAACGATCCGCCGCCTCCATCGCTCGACTTGTTGAACTCTTTGCGGAAGGTGGTCGTACTCAACCAGCACAAAAGGTAGTGTCCAACTTGGTCAAATACTCGTGTATGGAGACTTCGGAGACACCCGAATTCGCGCCAAATGCCCCCCTTACGACTGCCATTCTGTCTCTTCAAAAAGAAGAAGATCGTAAAGATCATCCAGATGCAGCGAGATTTGCTCAGGAAGCCAAGGAAGCTAGACTAACCAGAAGAGGTGCTAAAGAAGCTTTGGAACAACTTTCTGGAATATTTGGACCTGATTTGCTGAACAAAGTCCCAAAACTCAGAGACCTCATGGAACAACCATTACGACATGCATTCGGTGGTACGCTCCCACGCGACTGCACAGATCCTGCACAACCATCTGGACAAGAAGCTATTGATGGCATGTCTGTAATCCGCGCTTTGACACCTACCTTGGACAAATCATTATATCCTTTCATTATGGAATTACTTCCTCTTGTCGTCACAGCTCTCCACTCGGAACTTTCGGTCTTCCGCTACATGGCAGCCAAATGTCTTGCAACGGTTTGCAGTGTTATAACTGTAGAAGCTATGACTTTACTTGTTGAGAAAGTTTTACCTTCCATCAGCAATCCACTCGACCTTAACTTCCGCCAAGGTGTAATTGAATCGATTTACCATCTTATCTCCGTTATGGGTGATAGTATTCTACCCTATGTAATTTTCCTTATTGTGCCTGTTCTGGGACGAATGAGTGATTCTGATACTGATGTACGAGTATTGGCTACCACTGCTTTCGCCACTCTAGTCAAACTCGTTCCTCTTGAAGCAGGTATTCCAGATCCTCCTGGATTGTCACAAGAATTATTGCAAGGTCGGGAC
Source organism: Myriosclerotinia curreyana (assembly GCA_002162495.1). NCBI lineage: Eukaryota > Fungi > Ascomycota > Leotiomycetes > Helotiales > Sclerotiniaceae > Myriosclerotinia > Myriosclerotinia curreyana. Next base: position 118,994 of record NGKJ01000031.1, on the reverse strand, counting down.
CGTGAACGTACCTTTATTGGTCAACTTCTCGACCCCCACAAAGTAGAAGAGTTCAAGATTCCTGTTGCTATCAAAGCGGAACTTCGATCTTATCAACAAGAAGGTGTTAATTGGCTCAACTTTTTGAACAAATATCATCTTCATGGAATTCTCTGTGATGACATGGGTCTTGGAAAAACATTGCAAACATTATGTATTGTTGCCAGTGATCATCATCTTCGAGCTGAGGAGTTTGCAAAGACGGGAGCTCCTGATTCGAGGCGAATGCCATCTCTCATCATCTGCCCTCCTACCCTTTCCGGTCACTGGCAACAAGAGATTAAAGCATATGCTCCTTTCCTAACCTGTACCGCATATGTTGGACCTCCCGCAGATCGAGCTCGTTTCAGGGAACAAATTGGTCAAACTGATATTGTCATTACATCATATGAAATTTGTCGCAACGATATTGACGTTTTATCACCACTCAACTGGAATTACTGTGTCCTAGATGAGGGTCATTTGATCAAGAATCCTCGAGCCAAGACTACCATAGCTGTTAAACGCCTACTCAGTAATCATCGACTTATTCTTTCTGGAACACCAATTCAAAATAATGTCTTAGAGCTTTGGTCTCTCTTCGACTTCCTTATGCCTGGTTTCCTTGGAGCTGAAAAGGTGTTCCTGGACCGTTTTGCTAAACCTATTGCTGCCAGTCGTTTCAGTAAATCTTCTTCGAAAGAACAAGAAGCTGGTGCTCTCGCCATCGAAGCTCTACATAAACAAGTTTTACCCTTCCTATTACGTCGTCTTAAAGAAGAGGTTTTGGACGACTTGCCACCTAAGATCTTGCAAAATTACTACTGTGATCTTAGTGATCTACAAAAGAAACTTTTCGAGGACTTCACCAAAAAAGAAGGCAAGACACTTGCTGAAAAGGCTTCATCCGGCGACAAAGAAGCAAAACAACATATCTTCCAAGCTCTACAGTACATGCGCAAGCTTTGCAACTCTCCCGCACTCGTTATGAAAGAAGGTCATAAGCAATATGAAGATACCCAACGCCTTCTTGCCAAGCAAGGAACTAGTCTTCGAGATCCAGTTCACGCACCAAAATTAACAGCCTTACGAGATCTGCTTGTTGATTGTGGCATTGGTACAGAACCTGCCTCTGAAAATGAGATTACAACCGAAACATCTTTCGTTTCCCCTCATCGCGCTTTGGTCTTCTGCCAAATGAAGGAAATGTTGGATATGGTTCAAAACGATGTTCTTAAGAAGATGTTGCCATCAGTTCAGTTCCTCCGTATGGATGGTTCGGTAGATGCCAACAAACGTCAAGATATCGTCAACAAGTTCAATTCTGATCCTTCGTATGATGTCTTACTTCTTACGACTAGTGTTGGAGGTCTAGGACTTAATTTGACTGGTGCCGATACTGTTATCTTTGTGGAACATGATTGGAATCCTCAAAAAGATTTACAAGCTATGGACAGAGCTCATAGAATTGGTCAAAAGAAGGTCGTTAATGTTTATCGATTGATTACTAGGGGGACTTTGGAAGAAAAGATTTTGAGGTTAGTCACATTTCACCCCGTTCCCATGTTTTCCCTATGCCTTACCAAAAATACTAACACTCATAAAACAGTCTCCAAAGATTCAAAATCGACGTAGCATCCACAGTAGTGAATCAACAAAACGCAGGCCTAGGTACAATGGAGACGGATCAGATCCTCGACCTCTTTAATCTAGGTGATACCTCAGAGGTTCCATTAGCAGCAGATAGTAGTGCACAAGCGGAAAGAGAAGAAGATATGGTAGATGCAACTGGAGAGTTGAGGGAGAAGGGCAAGAAGGGTTGGTTGGATGATTTGGGAGAATTATGGGATGGGAAGGAGTATGAGGAGAGTTTCGATCTCGAGGGTTTCTTAAAAACTATGAAATAGCGGGAGGCATAGCAGGACGGCTAGAGGGATGGGGAAGCGGGAAGGGCAAGGGAATTATACTATAGTAAGATCTTACATGAGATGGGAAAGGCGTTTNTTTTTTTTTTTCTTCTTTTTTCTTCTCTCTCCGATTCGGGTGGATAGCTGGACGTGCCTTGCAAAGGAAAGATCAGTTGCATACATAGCTAAGCTAGCGAAAGTGCAGATTCTTCCAACCGCGCCTTTGATGTCCTTTCTGGTTTCGGGATGAGGGATTGCATAATTAGGTTGGGTTGGGTTGGGTTTGTTTTTGGTTGATGGATTGACTTGTTTTTGGTCGTTTTTGGTCTTTGATGTTTTGGTCTTTGATGTTTTGGGTGCAGTGTGGATGAACGTGGATGAGCGTGGATGAACGGATGAGCGTGGATGAACGTGGATGAGTGTCTTTGTATTTTGTATTTTGTATTTTGTATGAGTAGATTGAGCGTGGGGGTGGGGAGAGGATGGGGAGGGGATGGGGAGGGGGTGATTAGATGAATGAATGGATAGATGGATGGATGGATGGATGGATTATAATAGGGTTAATCGATTGTGTTTATATATTATATATTATATATATATGAATTGCGGAGTGTGGTGTAAAGAGTGCGGTGTAAGAAGTGAGGAGTGTGATGTAAGGTGTAAAGAGTATGGAGTATAAAGTATAGAGTAAGAAGTAAAAAATAAAAAGTAAAGAGTGAGGTGTAAAGAGTGAAGTGTAAAGAGTGAAGAGTAAAAAGTGAAGAGTAAAAAGTGTAGTGTATAATGTAAAAAGTAAGGAGTAAGAAGTAAGATGTAAGATGTAAGAAGTGAAATGTAAAGAGTGAAGAGTAAAGAGTAAAGAGTAAAGAGTGGAGAGTAAAGAGATGTGTTGTGTATTTTTGATTTATGTTTATAATTCGTGATTTATGATTTTCATTTATACCTTGCCAAACAATACCTAGCAATTCAAACCCAATTAGACAAGAAGATCCCAGTGGGTTACAGTAATAATAATACTCTAGAGTGTTATGTATGAATTTTCTGCTCTGAAACGCTTGGGTGGGTAGGTAGGTAGGTAGGTAGGTAGATGGGTAGGTAGGTAGTGTAGGTAGTTCTCGGTTTGTGAGAATTATGTTACTGTAAGTTTGTAACAGTTTTTTTATATGATACTAGCAAGGGCATCTTGGGCATCTTGGGCATCTTGATATACGTTTCCCGTACGCATAGGCTATCTATATAAGCTCGCTTGTCCGTGTAGACTTCTCAACATTCAAGCCAGCCCTTCATCAACGAAATAAAATAACATGAGATGAGATGAGATGAGATGAGATGAAGAAATTCGGGTTTCTGGGTAGCTCGCAGAATTTACTTGTGGTCTTCAACCCATTTCGGTTCTGATGACGTGATGATGTTGATGTTCCGCCACCGGGCTTCAAGATGACTCTATGTACTCTGCAAGTTGGGTTCCGCGATATTTCATCTGGGGGAATTGTCGAAATCGACTTTCTAACTAATAATTACCTCTTGGTATGGTTGAGTGGGTATGAGGGAAGATTAACCAAGTTGCTGCGATCCCCTACTCCAAGGCCTAGGAAAAAGAAATTTCCTACGGTATTCATAATTTGTCTCCAAAGCCGATTTGTTTCTGATCGAGATGGAACTGTAGAGTGGCTTTTGATCCTTTGAAAGTTCTCCCATGTTATCCATAAGGGGACCTCGAAGGGGTCCTATCTCAAGATAGCAAGCAACTAATGCGTTCCTTCTCTTTCCGCTCCAAGCTTTGTGAAATGAGATTTTTGACTGCGTGGACGAATCGCATGGGAGAAATCATATTCTGGACCCTGTAGCTTGCTTTGGATACCTCCTATGTACAGTGGTCTACCATGCTCTCTAGGGGTGCCAAACGAATTTCCAATTGCTCGTCCCGCGGTGGGATCGGATCGGCAAGTAAGTGCTGTGTCGGTTCCGTGCGCTTCCACAAGAGCATTTTTACTCATGTTGAGCCCAGCAATGTTGTATGCTCTTCGGATCATTTAATCTTGGGCTATTGCGCTTGGCTTGGCTGTGTTATTCCTGGCATTCTACCGTCCTGGTTTGCACTTGTAGCTCTGATCACGGCTCGGATTGTGTTGCCGTCTTTGAGCGCCTGAGATAGAGATTGCATTATAATTACTCGAAACCCTTCACCGCGGGAATATCCATCGGCCTGATGATCAAAACTGTAGCTAGTTCCATCCCGTGAAGTGAAGTTGAGATCAGCGAGTGTATGAACAAAACAAACTGAATCCTGTGATCTCACCTGCACCGTAGTAGAATCGTCTGTATGAATATCTTGATATGCTATATGAAGGGCGCTCATACTGCTAGAGCATGCAGTGTCAATCGAAAGACTTGGACCTTTCAGGTTATAGAACCAGCTGATACGATCTGCAAGAAAGGAGGGAGAGACTCCAGTTTCTCTGTATCTTTGAGCGACCATATGATCCTTGCTCAGAAGGAGATCATAATCGCGAGTAAAGGAGCTGATGTGAACTGATGTATTTGTCCCATTCAAAGCATGCTTGAACAGACAAACCCGCTAAGAAGCATTAGTTGATAACCTAAATATTTTTTGGTACGCAGAATGAGCGAAACGGTCTCAAAAGCCTTGTACGCAACTTCTAGTAGCCATCTTTGCATTGGATTCATGCTTGCTACTTCTTCAGTAGGCATAGAAAAGAATGGAGCATCAAAGGGCCAAGGCTGCAATATCTTCATTCAAAAAGTGGCCATGTTTATGATTGATCTACAAGATTGTGGTCATTATTAGATCAGAGTAAAAGTGGATCATAACTTACCATTTCTGATTTATTCTCCTCACTATCATGATGGAAAGAATGTATGTTAAATCTATCCGCTGGTACAACAGATCGAGTTGACTTACCTTTCACCAGCATATCACAGAAGGCATCTGGGGGATTTGCACCACCTGGAAGATTCAATCCTAGCCCAATGACCGCAATTGGTTCTTTCCAGCTGAAGTCATTGTTGCTTATGGATTTCTCGCTAGATTCATTTATTGGTGGCTTTGGAGGTGGGTTATAATCTGCCCCTATGTTGGATGGTAGCTTGGAGAATCATCCTATTTTGAGATATAAGAGTTGTGAAACCCGCAGTAGAAGTTATGGCGTGTATTGAATATGAATATTCTATGCTATCTAGTCTACCCAATATCGAGACGTTACGAAACAGATAATGTAACTAGAGACTAAATAATAATATGTTGATAATGGAGATTAAAGTGAGCTTTGTGTACGCAGAACATTGAACATGACAACCAGGTCACGCCGAATATATCAATTATTAAGCATTTGCGCCGTCGGGATGCATTATCCGCAGCAAATATATCACTTATAAATAACTCGAAATGCTATGATAAAGCCCCCCTAAGTTTTGTTTATTTACATCCACCATTGTATGCATCTTTCATTTCAATTGTTTTACTGCACTGTAGTATTGTATTAGTAGCACACTTGGACTACTACCATCTTCTATCACAGAAGTCAAGGACAACATCATAACCACTGAATTTTTACCTTCATTATATGTTGTATTTAGAATCTTCATCATGATTCATGACTTCCAAGCACCGCAAAATTGACCTCCTACCGAAGGTCGTTGAGCGACCTGTAGAGATGCAGGTTCTCTGTCTTGGTTCATCCCGTACTGCCACCATGACTGTTGCTCATGCGCTATCAGTGTAGTCGATAGTAATTTCCGTATTCTGTACCACCCTATTTAGTAGTAATTATTGATTTTTTTGGAATATTAAGCGTAATAAGTATAAAATTGTATATTATTAAATGTACTCCGTACTTAATATTAACTTGATATTGAATACCATTAGAAATATACTGAAATACTAGAATTTGATTTGGAATGTTTATTCTTTACTTTTTTTAGATTTGAAATACTTATTCCTTATTTTTTTTAGATTTGGAATACTTATTCCTTATTTTTTTTAAATTTAGAATGCTTATTCCTTACTCTTTTTGGATTTGGAATACTTATTTCTAGTATTTTCAATATATCCTTAAAAGTACCGTATTGAGTGATATATACAGAAGTAATAAAATTGAACTTTTATACATACTAATTACCATATTCAAAGCTTAATACGCACCATTGTTTTACGGTAGTATATTATCGACTACACTGTGCGCTATTCACTGCTTTGAAAAAACTTGGTTACAACCCATATGATTGTTCGGTCGCAACCAGTAACAAAGGCCACTGTGCACACTGGTGTGAAAGGTTGGATGCAAAGATCACAGGTGTTGGAAAGGTCTTTAGACGAGAGGAGTTTGATAAGCTTCTTGGTAGCTACAGCGTGAATACACCCTTTTCTCTCAATTGCTATACTTTCCGAATATCGTACAGTCAGAAGCTAACGCTCGCGTGCAGGCCATCCCAGACATGACTTTTGTAAACCACTACGCTGAACTCCTCGAAGCTTATCCTGATGCAAAGGTTATACTGACAACCCGAGATCCTGACAAGTGGGTTGCGTCGTTCGAATCATCTTTCTATGCCATTCTGGATTCGCCTTTGTGGACAGCCGTGGAATATATCCTCCCCGTATGTAAACCCCATAATCTCTATATCGACCTTCAAGATAATCCTCGATGTCTTTACTAACACGATAAAACTCTAATACAAAACTGCACATTGAACAAAAAACTTCAAATCTCATCGCTCCTATTGCTGCTTCTCAGCTCGTCTCAGGTTTTTTCCCCAAAGCAAAAATGTAGACATCACTCCACAGAGGCACTAAACGCCGTCAATATTTCCACCAACTCATTGAATGCCTCGGCATACGCAAACCTCACAGCCTCCTGCAATGCTCGCTAAAGCGCCGCAATTTCCTGCAAGGATTTGAAAATCCCCGCTAATTGCGCAGGTGAGAGTTCCTATCCCAAGCTTAAGGCGGATCGCACGCGATGGTTCAGCACATTCGTGCATATTGCAACGGCAAGCGCGCCGCCTAGCTCGCGAGCTGGAAAAAATGACGACATGGCTAGAGCTGTGTGGCGCAGAAGCTCTTAGTGATGTATTCATATCGGGATGGGCCAACATACCAGTGCCTGTTTTTGCGACAACGATGGGAATCAGGAGCAGTGAAACCCCCATACATAGCCCGATGCCGAATCCGAGGATTACTTCGTATCCCTGTATTTCTGAATCAGTCTTCTGACGAAGGGGTGAGACGAAGAGAAGCGCTAGGACTATGGTGGTGAGGGTTGATTATACGAGGAGGATTTAGAACGACGGGATGCACCGTTTTTGTGTCAATTGGCCTACGACGCCAGAACCGAAGGCTATTAGAGGGTGACTGCTATATTGACGTGTTTAAGATACCTCACTATTCGGAGCATGTCAATATGTCTGCCCTAGCCCTTGAAGACGAGGTTAGAATGGGAGTTTGTGAAAAGCTTCAAATAACTGTATACGGTATCATTTTTACGGATAAACATTGCCGTTTTATCATGGATGTAGGTCAGTCAAGTGTGAATTGAAGCAGTTGAATGTTTTCTTGGACTGTTGGTTGGTGAGAAGATACGGAGTAACATATATCCGTTTTGGAGAGGCACGTGAGGGGCCAAGAGTCGTGGTGTCCATCAAGAATTTACCTTAACAATTGAAATATCAAAAACCATAAAACCCCCTCCCCCCCAAAAAGGAGATGCAGTCCTTTTTCAATGTTCAAATGTCTGTATGGCAAACTTTCGCTTTTATACGCGCCGAGTGCGGGTTTTGATATCTACGACTACAGTCCAGGTCTCTTTAATATTCTTACTCGTATTTTTAGCCGTCCGATTCGTCCTCCTTCATAATCATGATCCCGATCCACTCCCACCCATGCCAGGACCGGTAACCACAGTTGATGACCCTGCGATTGACTGGTTAAAATTCGCATATGTTCAATATGTCACATCACCCGAATACCTTTGTAGTGCTCTTATGCTTTGGTCTCAGGTTGAGACAATCGGTAGTCATGCTCAACGACTGATGTTATATCCTTCCCATTGGTCCCTCGAAGAAATCGACAATACTCTCCCTTCCAAACCTCTTACACCCATTGCCAGGCTATTGAAGCAAGCGCAGACCGATTACTACGTTAAACTTCAACCTGTCGAGGTTCTACACCAGAACAATACTGAGCAATCAACATGGGCAGATTCATATACCAAACTTCTCGCATTCAACCTTACACAATACGATCGAGTTTTACATCTCGACTCCGATGCTCTCTACATTCAGAACATGGATGAATTGTTCCTCCTACCTTCTGCCCCGGTCGCTATGCCATATACCTACTTTGGCTCACCGACAAACTGGGCATACTCCTCCCAATTATTGTTATTACATCCTTCGACCAACATATTCGAGCAAATCGAATCCGCTGTGCAGCATGCCGGGCCAAATGAGTATGATATGGATATTTTGAATACAATGTTCGCTCCTCATATTTTAGCCATGCCGTCTCGCCCATACAACCTTCTCTCTGGAGAATTCCGCCGCAAATCGCATAAAGAATATTTGGGTAATTCAAAAGATGTTTGGGATCCCGAGAAGATGTTGGCAGAAGCAAAATATATGCACTTTTCAGATTGGCCAATACCAAAACCTTGGATCAGAGCAACCAAAGAGGAATTGAATAAATATATGCCGAGTTGCGGTGCGAGTGAATGGTTTGGGGCAACGGATTGCAGAGACAGGACGATATGGTTAGGATTATATGGGATGTATGCGCGTAGGAGGAAGGAAGTTTGTGGAGTAGGCTTCGAGTTACAGCAGAGGGTGTTAATTGGGGACGATAAGGGAATGAACGGTGATGTGGTGAGTTGAAGGAATGGCACTGATGATGAGTAAACAGCGTATGTTGTTACGCGTATGTTGTTACGAATTTTAACTTGAATTAATCAATCGTGACTGGCTTACCCAACTGGAGAATTACAGAAGATACAGGTTTAGCAACAACATTTTTATTCCAAAATGTCACATCAAGCCAAATGTTGCTGCCACTATCATTGGTTGATTACTAGGGATGAATAACCTCAGATTCGGGGTCATTCAATACCCCGCCTCCGCTTCCGCCTCAGCAAAAGACTTGCTGGGGCGATACGAAAATTGTTGGGGAAGTTCCCATGATTCTCTCGGCCGTAATATCATGATGTATAAGACTGCAGAAGAACCCAACGTCTGCTCCAATGACTTTTAAGTCAAAATCCAAAGTCAGAGCCAAAATCCTCAAAATGTCCAGCCTAGACCACTTTACTCACCTCACCCCCTCAATCCACATCCACGAACCAGAAACCATCTTATACCCCCAAAAGCGGAACCCTGAATCCCCATCCCCAGATCTAATACTCATCTGCACCTGGCTCAATGCCTCCCAAAAAACACATCTCCAAATACACTAGTGCCTACGAATCCCTCTATCCCACTTCCCGTATCCTCGTCATAACAACAACCACCTCAACACACTCGCCCCCTCCTCCTCAAACCTCGCTCGTCTCCAACCTACTCTCGAAATCCTGTATACATTACTTGCAAATTCAAAAATTCTTGTCCATTCTTTCTTAAACGGAGGTGCAATTACAATTACAATTACGTCACTCGCGCTTGAATACGCGACGAAAAAGGGGAGACCCATCCGCATAACCGCCCTCCTCCTCGATTCCAGCCGAGGAAAATTCCACTACCACGCCACGATCCGCGCATTCTCCATAGGCCTCCCCAAAAACCCCTTCACTTCCTATGCATCAACATCCTTAGAATCCTCTTCGAATCTATAAAATCTATTGCAGTATTCTGTGGAAAATAGATGTCATAGAACAAGCGAGGAGAGATTTAAATGACTATACTTGTTGGGGGAAGGAGGCAAAGAGGTTGTATGTTTGTTTATAATGGGGGCATCAGATGGTGGAGTGGAGGGATGTGGAGGAGCATGCCGCGGAGGCGGAGGGGAGGGGATATCGGGTTTTGATGGAGAGGTTTGGGGGAACGGGACATGCGAGTATTGTAGATATCGAAAAAATTCTTAGCATGGTGCTAAGTAAATCTCCTTCTCGTCAACTAGAAGGTTCTCTTAAATATATGCTCAAGTGGATAGCAATCTAATAAGTGTAGAGGGTCAGGTTCTGTAAACCTCTCTAAGCTTGAGAAATCATTGCATCGCGTTATCAGACCCTTCATGAAAATATATCAGTCAACGGACGTGGCTCCTACATTTGTTATTTAAGAATCATACGTGCCATTAAGAGCAATGGATGAAAATGCTCTTTCATTTGTTTTACTACAACTTTATAAGGTACATTTAGTGTATTTTGATAAGCTGCAATGTTAAGTTAAAATGTAGTATTACATTGTCCTTGCTATAAAATATTGTAATACCTCTAAATTTCTTAATCAGTTGTTTACTCTGCAAAGTTTCGTTCTCTCATAATAAAGGTAAGTTAAGTTACATTATACTGCATACCTATCGAATTATTACTCTATTTTTTGCTTCTTTCGCCGTTTTCATCAACATAAAAAAACCCCTATGTCAATTCCTTTCATCTTTTGTAAACCTCTATCCTATTTCCAATTCCTGAAACGGTTATCTTCTTAAGATCAATTGTGTTCCTTGGAGAAGAATGTGTTTGGGGTTCAAAGGGACTTCGACATGATAAAGACGAACAAAGATTTCCGAGTCCTCTCATACTTTCGGCTGCATCAGGGCTTGAGAACATAACATTCACAAAGAAAAAGTCAATTTAATAAGTAGCATCTTCAATTTTGCAAATAATTGGTACGTGCAAAGACCTGCTGGTATAATTTACCAATCAATTCAACAACAATTCAATACAGTAAATACCTTTCGTGCGTACCTTCAGCTGTGAAGCTGAGAATCCTTCAGTATGGCTGGTTTCACGAACCCAAACCAGCACTTCTGGCAAGATGAGCAGGTCAAAAGATTGGAAATGGAAGATCGGCTTGCACGTAGTATGGAATTGGTCCCAGCGGGTGTCCTCGAAGTTGGGAAACTACCTACATTGCAAATGAAATTCGAGGAGTGGAGAGCTCTGAGTGCTCCCATTCAAAAGATAGTAACCGAAAACGCCGGGGGCATCGATGGACAAGGTCAAATCGAAATTGTAAAATATTTGACTAGGATGAAGGATTTAATCCTGGGAGCACATCAGAAAACCATTCAGTATCGAGGAAAAGGTCGTGTGTGGCGAGGTTTGCGAAATCGTTCCGAGCAATATCTTTTGGAGTTTCGAAGAGCTACTCAGTACTACTTCGCAAATCAAAAGGATAGCAATGATCAGCAAATGGACCCGGCAATATTTCAAACGGCAGTTGCCGATTTTCATGCTACACTCTCTACCACTCTCAAAGGACTTCGTGTAGCAATGGGAGTGGAGGCTAGTGCAACGGAAGTTCTCGATACTGAATATGATTCAGATGAAGGAGAGCCAATCATCAATCTAAAGACAAACCATAGTACCCTCCAACCGTTCAGTGATCTTGTGCAGGGCATCGCAGAAATGGCAAACTTCATGAAACAGAAAGGAATTGGTGGGGCTGTAACTTCGGCCGACGTCGAACAGCAAATTGAACGCACTAGAGAAGCTGAGAGAGCGTTGAAGGACATGGGTGAAAGAGTCGTGCAATTGGAGAGAGCAAATCGAGATCTTCTCAATGCTCGTGGCCCACCTGCATCTACTTGTGCAAAAGAAAAGGCCGAGACCGATCGATTGGAAAACGAACTGAGGATAGCACGGGAAGCCCGGGATGAATGTAAGAAGCAACTTGATCAACAAAACAGGTATTTAGAGGCCGTATCGAGAGGTCATAGAGTTGGGACAGCCCTAGAAGAAGTGGGTGGTGTTCATCTATCTGACCAGATCTTTGACGAGATGATCAAACATTTCGAACGCTATCATGAGAATGCGGAAATATCCAATGCCAGAGTTATATTGCTAGAAAACGCCTTAAGAAACGCCGCGTTTCCACCTGGTCTCGGAAAGCCAGGTACAAATTTAGCAAACGATGAGAGAAAAGCCTTGGAAGATCAAATCAAACAGGAGCAGGTTAAAATAGATATGGTCAAGGCCGAGAAGGAAGTCATAGCTTCCGATTTAACAGCGAATTTAACGAAAGCTAACGAAGATTTGAAAGAGTGTGAAGAAAATATTGCCGAACTCAGACAGCAATTGGACAATTTGACGGATGAAAGAGACGAATTGAATGAGAAATACAAAGCTGTGAAACACTTAGAGGACGCTGCGAAGAATGGTGCAAATGATAGTTCAAAGGAAATAATCAAACGGCTCAACGAGGAAAAGGATAGGCTCGCACAACGCATTGAGGATCTCGCCACAGAAGCTGAAAATAGAATCGTGATCATAGATGGTCTTGAGCAGCAGGTTTCCCAATTGGAATCTGATATTCAAGATATGGAAACCATGCTTGGGTATGATTCACGGGCAGAAAGAGATCGACAGGAAATTCAGGACCTCAGAGAGAGAATGATCGCCTATCAGCATGCTATTGACGATTTGCTTGCCAAGAGAGCTTTAGAGAGCTTGGACGGCGCCGATGGACCGGATCCACCTAATGAACCCGATGAACCTGGTCCCGATAGTCCTGGTCCTGGTGCATCAGACCTTGACCCAGCTGAAAGAGCTGAGTATGAACGTCTCAGAGCCATTGTTGCAGACTTACCAGATAATCCTGGCGTAACTATTCAAGATCTACGAACAGTAGCTAACACACTACAAATAAATATTGCCAACTTGCAAGCCGAACTCGACCAAGAGAGGGCGGCGGTGAGAGATAATGATAAATCTGGCCTTCTGGCCGAGGCCAATGAAGAGCTTGCGGCAAGAGAAGTGCAAATCGCAGATCTACAGGCTCGAATTGACAGGAACAGCGTACAACATGAGCAACAAATCAAAGACCTTCAGGCAAGACTAGAAGAGGCGAGAGAAAGCGCCAATGGTATCTCACCAGAAGATTTGAAAAAATTGAGGAAGAATTTCGCCGATTGTAAGAAACAACATCGCGCGGATCAGGCAGCTATTGCGGAGCTGCAAGGAGAGCTTGAAGCTTGTCAAAGGCGGGGCGAGCTAAAGGATAGACGAATACAACGATATGTTGAAGATTTGACCACCCCTGGAGATAGGCCGGCTATTCGCCAAGAACTCGAGACCCTTCAGGAGGAGAACGAAAATTTGGAAGGGGAGTTGGAAAAGCTGAAGACAGAAAGAGAAAAGAAGGCTGCCGAGGATAAAGCGAAGGCGGACGCAGAACATCAACGGGATCTGGAGGATGCCGAAGCTAATGAAGCAATTAGAGAGGACAGTATGGAATCATACGATGGCAACGAAGAAGTTAACAAGGAACACATAGCAAGAATCAATGCCCAGAGAACAGTAATTTCGAATTTGCAGCAGAGGATTCGAGATCTCGATTTGCTACTTACCGCTGCCAACTCAAATGCGGCGATTTATGCAAAGCAACGAGATGCTCTTCGAGAACGAGTAACGGAGCTTCGACGAAGGAATGCCGAACTTCTAGAACAAAATGTAGAGAATGCGCCTGGAGCGCCAGATTTGGAGACCATTGGGGAGCTTGAGACTCAAATTGCTGAGCTAGAGACGCGACTTGCCAATTCTGAGGAAACTGGCGCAACGCTCCAATTACAAAGGGATACAGCAATTGCAGAACAGGAGGCAATGACGGCAAGGTTGGCAGACCTACAGACAGCGCATGACGCAAGTATGTTTACTCCCTTTACTATACCTTTCATATTAAATGTAACTAACCCATAAATTTCTAGTGGCTGGCGAAGGTCCTAAGCTTGGAATGAAGCGTATCAAGACAAGAATTGCCAATCAAGCTAAAGCAACAAAGGCTAGGAATATTGCAGCTAGAGAAGCAGAGGCAGCGGCGGCAGAAGCGGCAGCAGAAGCGGCAGAAGCGGCTAGAAAAGCAGCTGCAGCGCGAGCGCCAGCACGAGCGCCAGCACAAGCACAAGCACCGCCTGTTGAATCACCCCCTGCTTCTTCGTCTAGCTCTTCGTCTAGTTCTTCGTCTAGTTCCTCGTCTAGCTCTCCGGAGCCTTCTAGGCCGGGAGGAGGAGGAGTAGGGGGTCCAGGTCCTTCTTCAGGTGGCGGAGGGGGAGGGGGAGATCAAGACGATAAAGACCAACAGTTACCAGAGGACCAACAGCCATCCGAAGACCAAGAACCCGAAGATGAAGAACAGCTACCCGAGGACCAAGAAGAACTCGAAGACGAATATGTTCCGCCGGGGAAAGCACCCCCAAAGAAAGTAGTCGCAAGGAAAGAAGCCCCCGCAAAAGACAAGACCCCCTCTCCCGTAGGTAGAGTCACTCGATCCAGAGCAAAGAAAGATGAAGCAAAGAAGGGATTGACGGACGCGCAAAAGAAGAAACAAGCAGCAGATGAAGCGGCTGAAAGGGCTAAAAAAGCAGAGGCTGATCAGAAGACGACAATGGATGCAGCGCAAAAAGCGGCAGAGGCGAAAAAGAAGAAGGATGAAGCTGCTCAGAAGAAGAAGGAAGCTGCCGCTGCCAAAAAAGCAGCAGCTGCGAAAAAGAAGGCTGATGCCGCCGCTGCCAAAAAAGCAGCAGCTGAGAAAAAGAAGGCTGACGCCGCCGCTGCCAAAAAAGCAGCAGCTGAGAAAAAGAAGGCTGACGCTGCAGCGGCGAAAAAAGCGGCAGCTGACAAAAAGAAGGCTGATGATGCGGCAAAGAAGGCAGAGGCAGCAGAGGATCCGAAAAAGCAGCTCGATGACGCAGCGAAGAAACAAAAGGAAGAAGAAGATCAAAAGAAGATCGCTGTCGCTCCGAAGAAGGCTGGCCCGAAGAAGGCTGGCCCGAAGAAGGCTGGCCCAAAGAAGGCTGGCCCGAAGAAAGCTGGCCCGAAGAAAGCTGGCCCAAAGAAGGCTGGCCCAAAGAAGGCTGGCCCAAAGAAAGCTGGCCCAAAGAAAGCCACCTTGAAGAAGCAGCAAGAAACGGATGAGGGGTCAATGGAGTCAACGGAGTCAACGGAGTCAACGGGAAGTTGGTCATCAGGGGATCAGTCAGAGGATGAAGATTTAGGCGGTGCAGGTTAGTAATTTATCGTGGCAAACTCACAACCCCAAATTCTAATGCAATTTCCATAGGCGGCGGAGCATCATCCAGCGGAGCATCATCAGGCGGAGGTAGTGGCGCTGTGGGTGTTGCAGGTACAGGTTAGTACTTTATTATAACACACTTGAGACCCCGAATATTAACTTATTCTCTACAGGACCAGGCCTCACGACACGGGGTGGGAAAACAGGCGAAGCCGTTGGTGCAAAGCGCGCACGTGACGCCGACGCTGTTGCCGAACCCCCCAGCAAAAAAGCTAAAGTAACAAAGATGGTCAAAAAAGGAACAAATGATCCCTCATTCAAACCTCCCCAGAGATCGGATACTGATGATACAACTGATACAACTGATACAACATCACCAGACGCTGTCGCGGGACTGAAAAGATCTGCAGGGAACGCAGCAGCGCGAGACAGGGCTGATGGTGGAACTATTCAAGTCGCATCCGCAAGCGCGACATCTTCTGCCGAGCCCGGAAGATCCAGTCTTGTAACTGACAAGTCAAGACCAAGAGTTACATTTGACAGCCAGAAATATGTTTATGAGCCTGAAGAAGAGTTGGACGATGAAGACGAGTCGGAGGATGAGTTAGGGACAGCTGAAGAGACAAGAGGTGTGAAAAGGGGTCCACCGCCACAGTTGGATAACCCAAAGAGAGTTAGGAGATGAGTAATATGATGTTGACTTGGTTCGAGGTTTGATTTGTATTCTATTCGTTTTCTCAAAACGTTGGTGGCGTTCTTGTAGTACTTATTTGCGTGAACATACTTGTTATTTAGGAACAGAATATAATGAATACTTTCATATGGCAGTCAGTCTACTAAGATTTTCGGACTAACCTAGTTCTACTCATTTAAAGGGTTACCCAAGGTTGTAATATTCTAAGGATTTTGAATCACCAAGTTGAATTGAATCTCATAGATGAGTTGAATCTCGCCGAAGAGTATTATGAGGAATATAAAGCGAAGAGACCATGCCGTCATTGGAACACTGAAGTATAACATGCGGTACCTAGCCCTTAGAAATCATCTAAATATCCAAGCTAGATTCGGCTAATGAATGGTGAGTCGATCGATCATGAAATTTTGTTTGATTAAATATATGACCGTAATTAGCAATGCCCGGCCCATTGTCAATCTTGCATTCTCACATATTTGAGTAGTTGAAAACTTCTTTAAGTCATATTTTTCTGAGCACACTCATTGCATCTGATTTTGTGCTCATGAATTTGGCACTCACCAATACTAATTGCTCGATTTAAGAAAGAAAATCCAAAAATGATGCGACGAATTAGACATGGCTCGATAGAAGTAGTATCACACGCACTAATGAAAATAATCATGGAATGCATAAATAATTTAATTTTCCTATGGTTACAGTAGCAGCGAGATACTAATCAAAAGAAAGTAGTTAGAGTAAATGAACTCGGAGATTGTCACTTCAATAAAAACGCTGTACTTATAAATACATAGAAACCTTGTATTTATGGATAAAGGAATCCCTGAATCCCTATGTTAGTATCCTTCTAAAAGGGTCCCAAAACGGGTGCGTTGGTTTTGTATCATTGCGCGCCGGCAACCAAAGAAAACCGGTTGGAGGCGTTTAGTCTTAATTGAGTGGTAAAAGGCTGATTAGTTTCCTGGAGGTGGTGGTGGTGGCTGATCACTTGGCGGTGGCGGAGGTGGAGCATTTCCAGGGGGAGGTGGAGGAGGAGCAGCATTCGATGGAGGAGGTGGAGGAGGAGCATTAGCATATTGTTGAAGGAGAGCGTTGATACTAGCACTGCTCAATCCAGGAGGTCCAGGCATATTGAGACCCGGAGGGGCGCCCATCGGTGGCTGCTGAGGAGGATAGCCACCATATCCAGGAGCGTGTCCACCATAACCACCGTTTTGACCAGGATAGGCAGAAGGGCCAGTTGGAGCGGCTGGTGGTTGTTGCGATTGTTTCGCCCAGGGCGCGGCAGATGGTCCGGAAGGTGACGCAACGTTGCCATTTTGATAGCCTCCTCTATCTCTATCGTCGCCTCCTCGTCGAGCCCATGGGGCTGGTCCAGAAGGCGCGGAATCACGAGCATCATTTCCTCTTTGCCATGGGGCAGGGGCATTTGATGGGCCTCGTTGCCATGGTTTGACATCTTCTTGAACGTTGGAAGGACCTTGATCATAGCCTGAGGGTCCAGATTCGATACGACGAGGAGCATTTTCACTAGCAGGGGCACCACCGGAGAGTTCTTGCATAAGTTGCTACATGATTTCTTAGTATTAATAATAGAAAATCGGAATTAGATTTTATGCTTACCTCATATTCACGGTCAACAGCATCGCCAGAGCCAATACGGCCTTGACCTGGAGTAGCATTTGGACCAGCGGGACCATCGTTGCGCCAATTGGTACCGCGTTGTCTATCTGGACAATCTCTGGCCATATGTCCAGCATTACCACAAACACGACATATAATGTTGGCGGTGAAATTGCGTTGTTGTGGGCAGTCGTACTTCCTGTGGCCAATTTCACCACAGTTCTGGCAAGCTTGGTTCTCATCATCACGGAGCGTACCGTTAAGAGCAGCGAGTTCACGAAGTTGATTACGCTTGAGCTCGTTTTGGCCTTCGGGGATAGAGGCAGCCTGTAGTATATTAGCATGTGATAATCAACAGCAAATTATGGGAATCTTACTGTTTCAATGATGTTGTGAATCAACTTCTTTGCCTTCTCGACCTTCTCCTCTGTATCTGCCATGATCAAACAATGTAGATCCTCCTCCTGGTTGCTAGTATGAGCTGCATCGGATCGACCTTTTCCTTCCTTGACGGATCCTTTTCCACGGATGGCAATTTTAGCTTGAGATTCTGTCTCCATTTTCTTTAAAGTATTGCCACGGGGACCGATAAGTAAACCAACTTTAGTAGAGCGCAAGCTAAGTGTTAGTATAGGATCAAAAGCTTTGAGCAAAATGGTAGTGAGTACGACAGGTTAGTGATGACGGTGCTGTGCATTTATCTTTCAAATGCTGCATCCAATGTCACACGAGAAATGAAAATGGATAAGGATAGGGATATAAGGTTAGAAAGGTTAGAGGGTTAGCAATCATACTGAAGTTAATTTCTGGGTAGTCATTGACTGGCACATAGACCTTCTCTTGGGTCTTAGTGGGACGGCGATAATCTTGTGGTGGGTGATAGTTAGGAATGACTTTCATAGCCTTGTCAATCAACTTGTGTCTCTCGTCTTCGAGCCTCTTTCTGTATCTGTATTCTCGTGTATTGACACGGCGACCAAAGTTATCGTACTGGGGAGCAGGAGAAGGTGATCTGTAGAAGGGTTAATTAGATGGCTAAGCTTTCATAGGAAGAGCTTGCTTACCTGTCCCCATCCGCGGGAACAACATCATCGATTCTCAACTTCTGAGTAATTTCGTCGATACGGAAATGCAAGGTATAGGCTTCCAGTTGCTCGCTTGTCATGTTCGCCATAATCGCAGTTGGAAGTCCCATGAGACCTGCAGCCTTGTTCTCAGTCGCATCGCCCCAACGATTTCTCTTCTTACGGCGTCGAGATCCATCGCCTGCAGGTTCTTCGGCTGAAATATGTTAGATGAATGTAATAAAACAGCCGGTAAGATGCACTTACTCTTCACAGTAGGGCTCCGTCCACGTTTGAAACCAGAATCGTGGTTGTTATTAGAAGACGAAGCTGGACTGTAGCTTTCATCTTGAGCAGCTCCACCATCGCCAGGAAAGCGTCGTCGATTTCCCAATGGAATATTGTTCGATCCAGTACTTCCTTGTTGTCTCCACGCCATTTTTTGATGACCGGTGTATCAAGTATCGTTATTTGTTATTGTTGTAGGATGTATAAGATTTAGGAAGGAAGATTGTTAGAGTCTGGAATCTGCTTACCGAACAAAGCCTATCTCGACTAGTATTGATATAGCTTAGCGTTATGGTCACGTGATCATACAAAATTTTTAACAAATCCATTTATAGTCGGGGGCGGCCTACAGCCGCTACGAAGTTTTCTTACAATATATACGATTAATAATCTATTTATCTTTTTGATTAATTATATTATAATTTTTTAAATATTTTATATAAAATTATATTAAATTATATTAAATTATATTAAATTATATTAAATTATATTAAATTATATTAAATTATATTAAACTTCGAATTTTTTTATTATAGCTTTTAAAATCTAGGAATAACTTCATTTTTTCGAAATTTCAACGTAAAATAACGTTCGCGTATAAAATGACGTTCGCTTACTGAAGTGTAAGATTCATTTTAAAAAAAAAGTGAAAGTGGGGCCACCCACAGGCATATTGAAAAAATTCCTCGGAGTTATTCATTTCTCGTACATAACGCTCAGCACTATCAAATGGAACGAAAACAATGTCAGTCTTTCCAAACATCCGAGACGACTAGGTTTCATCCATTACTATCCCATATAAGTGATGATAGTCATGAGGATTCCAAGGGATCAAGTTCGCAGATTAAACAGCAAGTCGATGCTTTCTTGAGTGCCCCCATATTTAGCGCAGCTGCCTGTGATCTCGTCATTAGGTCTGCGAGCGCAACTTCAACCACAATTCCAGACATAACACCCCAATATGGATTAATCGGGATAGAAGTGGGAGAAGAAGGTTGCAGTGTAGAAGCTGGGCACCGACTGCTTCTTGCCAACCTGAACATGCCTTGGTCCGCATTCATCTGCGGTTCACAAGGTGCTGGCAAGAGCCATACATTGTCTTGTTTGTTGGAATCATCCTTGCTAAAGGACAATTCAGCAGGCGAGCTTCCAAGTCCCTTGGCTGGTTTAGTCATGCATTACGATGCTTTCACTAGCAGTAATACGAGTCAACTATGCGAAGCCGTTTATCTGTGTTCATCCGGAATTCCTGTCACAATTATGGTATCACCGTCGAATATATGGTCCATGAAAAAACTCTATGGGGAACTTTCATTACATAACAATGGTGGACTCCCCCCGCGTGTCGTTCCGCTCTATCTCAATGAAGACCAATTGGATAGTTCCAGAATTCTTAAACTCATGGCTTTCGATCCCAATTCCGACAATGTACCTCTGTATATGGGAGCTGTCATGAACATTATTCGAGAGATAGCTATGTCTGGTGTTAAGTTCACATACACGCTTTTTCGACAACGGCTCGCGGATGTACGCTGGACTGCAGGGCAGGAGATACCTCTTAATATGCGACTTCAAATGCTCGACACCTTTCTAGCGCCGTCTCCGAAAACGAAGATCATGAAACCAGCCGCAGCTGAAGAAAATATATGGTCTTTCCAGCCGGGATCATTGACGATTATTGATTTGAGTGATCCTTTCATAAGTACCGGTGATGCATGCTGCCTATTCTCCATTTGCCTCTCCATCTTCCTTGAAAACAGGGGCGAATGCGGACAGGTTGTCGTATTGGACGAAGCACACAAAGTAAGTGCAGTAATATATCCATAGATACTAAGGATACTTCGGGTGACGACATTAATATTGCAAAATTAGTTTCTACTTCAGTCGGGCGACGCCAAAGTACTTACAAATGAACTCAAATCAATCATTCGACAGCAGCGGCATACCGGAACTCGCGTTCTCATTGCAACACAAGAGCCGACTCTGTCACCTGACTTGATCGATTTGGCAAATGTGACGTTTGTTCACCGTTTTCAATCTCCTGCTTGGTATAGCACTCTCAAAAAACATTTAGCAGGAGCAGATCGCGATGACCTGTTCCATGAAATCGTCGCACTTCGAACAGGAGAGGCATTCTTATTTTGTCCCACGGCTCGGGTTGTGGTGGACGGAAATATAACAAAGTGCAAGCAATTAGAAAATCTCGGGGGAAAACGCCTGCGCATCAGAATGCGGCAGCGCATTACCATAGATGGCGGCAAGAGTATCATGGCGAATGACCAGAAAAAGATTAGCTCTATGGGTATGGAAACCGTTCGCATGCATGTTGTCACAGGCAAAAGTTCGCACGAAAACTCGGACAAGCAAGCGAGATCTAATATCCCCAATACGTCTACTGAAAGCTCAAGCTCGAAACTCATTACACCTTCGAAAACCTCGAATGGTCAGAAGATTGAAACTAACACCGAGCAGGATAAGGGTAAGAGAGCTACAACAGCCCCCGCGACTGTTACGTCTTCCAATAATAAAGTTGGGAAACATGATAAAATTGACCCTAAAACCATGGTGAAAAGTAATGCTAGCCAAAGCAGTATGCAGCCTAGTGGCAAAAAGTCCAATCACGAATGTACGTACGCTTCTTCCTAAGAATGACACCAATTGTGGTATTAACCTTTCAATCACATTAGTGAACAACCACAAACTCATCCAAACTAAGGCTGAGCTCAATTCTTCCATTGAGCAACACGTTTCAGTCGCGGCTACCGATACAACACTCTTAACGACAAGTGAAATGTCACGGAATGATAAAAAAAGGCTCTTTCGAATTTACCGACAGACTATTGAACTTTCACCTGAGTTTATAAGGATAGATCAGATGAGAGAGATTTTTTTTAAACGTTTTGAAGTAAGCCACCTTTCTTGTTATCAATTAAGTTTCTAAGTATATGTATGCAGGCAGCCTTGATGAGAAAGAGAGCAAAGTGAGAAGAATACTCTGGTTATTATACTAGCATCTAGCAATGAATTATTTAGAGCTATATCCAATTAGAATTCAATTTCTAGTATTGTAGATGAAATGGAGGCAATCGTATCACAAATCCAAGTAGAAATAACATTGAGATCTTACAGAAAGTATATGGCTACTGTCATGTAGATATCACTAGGTAGTCACACGAATCACCGGTATCTACTAGTTAACCGATTGAATTCGAAGAAGGAATACAAAAGCCTATATAAACAAGATACATCTCCTCATTTTATAAGCTTTATATTCAGGATAAATTTATAGGCAGTGTTCTCGGCATCTTCCGTGAAGCTACCTTCCAAAAACTACTGTTTTCAAGATAATCACATCATCAAGAAGGTGGGGTAAGGCGTGACAGCAAGCATTACAAATCAAAAAGTTCAAAACTCCCTTATATATATACCTCACTCATTCCTATTTTACACAATCCCTTCTATGAACATACGTCTAACACATTTGAGTTCTCATATTACTCCCAAAATGGCTTCCAAATCAGATATTCACCTCTACACAACCCAGACTCCCAACGGAATCAAAATATCCATTACTTTGGAAGAGCTTGGTCTCTCATACGAGGTGCACAAGGTTGATATATCCAAGAACACTCAGAAGGAGCCATGGTTCCTCGAGATCAATCCCAATGGACGAATTCCCGCTCTGACCGATACGTTCACAGATGGAGAGAAGATTAGGTTGTTTGAAAGTGGCAGCATCCAGCAGTATCTCGTCGATAGATATGATACAGAGCACAAGATCTCATATCCAAGGGGAACAAGAGAGTACTATGAGGTCAACAACTGGGTGAGTTGTTCGATATTTATGATTGAAAGCAAAACAAACTAACATGATGACCAGCTCTTCTTCCTCAACGCCGGGGTTGGCCCTATGCAAGGTCAAGCCAATCACTTCACCAAATATGCTCCCGAGCATATTGAGTACGGTATTAATCGCTACGTAAATGAGACCAGGCGTTTGTATTCAGTCCTCAATGCTCATCTCGAAAAGTCCACCTCTGGTTATTGTAAGTGAAGTTGGCTTTTTCGTTTTGACTTCTGAACCTACCCTTCATTGCCCTCTTTGTAACCTATCTATCAATTTGGCTCGAAGTGCTTCTTTTCTTCTCGGATCTTTCATTGGGCCAATTACTAATGTGATAAACTTTAGTGGTTGGTGACAGATGCACTATTGCCGACATTGCCCATTGGGGTTGGGTAACTTCTGCTTTCTATAGCGGAGTTGATATTGAAGAATTCCCAGCTCTCAAGGCATGGGATGAGAGAATGGAGAAGAGACCCGCAGTAGAGAAAGGACGTCACGTGCCAGATCCACACAGTATTGGAGCGTTGAAAAAGGATCCTGATCGTGAGGCAAAAATGAAGGTTGCAGCTGAGAAGGCCAGAGAGTGGGTGCAGGCAGGCATGAAGGCTGATGCCAAAAAATAATGTCCTGAGAAGGTCTGCTTGTATACATGAGACGAGAACTTTGGCAGGTTTCTTATAAGACTCGAGTTTTCAGATCTGCCTGAAAATTTCAGCGCCCAGTTTTGAGACCCGATGAAGTATCAAACGTCAATTAGTTCATTATGTACTCATGCTTGTTGAAAAGCCTCATCTTATATACACATTACCATATCGCCGCGGCGTAATAAGCAGACATTTATGCAAAAAATTTGGTTTGAACACCCCAAAATTGACATTTATTTCTCTATTTAATCTCCATTTAATCTCCATTTCAATCTCCATTTCAATCTACATTGCGCCGAATCTGTCCCTTTTTCCCCTTTTTGCCATATTCTTTATATGTAATGAAGTGACACAAATCAAAGGAAAACAGGAGACAGCCCTGATGAGGATTCCACCGAATATTTCCAGCATCGTTTCCAATCACTCCCCTTCGCAATCCCTGATATCCTACAGACTAAGCCCAGCAAATCTTCTCAATCTTCATCGTTACTATTTTTATCAGCGGATATTCCCTCACAGCCTCACTTCTTCACGCTTCCTTTCAGATCGACGTTCTTTGCCCACTTCCGCTACCACTAGAAGAATGTTGATTGCTTGTCATGGTCTTCTTTGCTGGCTTCTTCTTTTTCTTCTTCTTCTGGAGCTGCTTCTTATGCTTCGTGTCTTCATTCGAACTGTCTGTACCGTTATCAGGGACGAGATCAGGTACGTCATTTTCGTTAGGAATACTTCTTGCCATTGTTATGGAAGAAAAGGGGCGGGATATTTGCAATTGAGATTTATTGAGATTTGTGTTTAGTGAAACAAGATTTGGTTTCTTGGTGTTGAAAATGTCATATGCGATGAGAATCAAATCCTGAAGACCAGAGACGTTCTCTTTATATAATACTACATCTAGTTCTAGACTTTGGTCGAAATTTCTATTCATAGGTTTTATTTAGATCCAAAGG
Organism: Myriosclerotinia curreyana; assembly: GCA_002162495.1. Lineage (NCBI taxonomy): Eukaryota > Fungi > Ascomycota > Leotiomycetes > Helotiales > Sclerotiniaceae > Myriosclerotinia > Myriosclerotinia curreyana. The sequence continues at coordinate 94,786 of NGKJ01000031.1, read as the reverse complement.
TCTAAACTATTGGCGTTCTTCCAAATCAGTTGTATCAACTGGCCCAGTGGCAGTCTGGTCTATCTCAATTGTACGAGGGTCACTAAGGCCTATTGACTCAGCGGCCAGTTCCATTATTAACTAACTAGACTAGTAATGCGATCCTTTATCCGAACAAGACGTCTTATAAGGATTCGGTATCCATCATCTTGGCCTATTGGAACTACTCAACATGGACTTTGATATTGGACCGCTGTTTCATTCAGTAGATGAAATTTCCAAGATATCATCCCTTATTTATTAGAAATAATTTCAGTTTCATCTCTAAGTCACTTTGATTTAAATCGTATTTAAAACACAGTACTTGGATGAAATATTTGCAAGAATGAATCGGGTAGTACATTGATGAGTAGGTATCAACAAGCGGCCGGATTGACCAAGGGGATGGATATCAGAAACACCATTCTTAAAATTCCGGCCAAGACCAATAAAATAACAACCCGATAGCATTATTTCAAAGAAGGATTCAAGTGTCAGTTGTGATGTTGGTCTTTTTGCGGTCCAGGCTTCAAATTCCGAAAATACGCCCTGCGCTGACCTTACTCAAGGCCCAGATGGCTACAAGTCAAAAGTATATTATCTCAAGTAATAAATAGTAGAGATAGGTCTCCATCATTTGCAAAAGCAGACCAGTTAGTCCAAGTGTTCACTTGGCAGGCTTACAGCTCTAAGCATCTATCTTTAGAGTACAATAGTACGTTTGGTCACAGCTTCACCAAAACAACTCTGGCTCTATAACTATACATCGTTCCAGAACAAAACCGTTTATTCTGCTAAGCTATCTCAAAAAGGAAAAATGATGTCTGCGGATGTGTATTGCTGGCAGAGCGAGTCTCTTCATCAAAACAATCTTAATGGGGGTCGCAGAAAGGAGTTCTCTGATATTAAAAGATCGGTCCTTTACTTGATAACTTGGAGGATGAATATCAGAAAACTCCTTTCTGCGTCCTTCATTGAACTTTCCTCGAATCCCATGTTCGGATCAGATGTAACTCGGTCAAAGGATCTGAAGACGTTTACCATAATCCCGAGAGCAGACATAATCATGCATTATGTCTGCTCTCGTGGAGATATGGTTTTCTGTCTTTCGATGGTGTCACTTAATATTTCTCCAAGTTCGCAAACTTTCTATGGTGCACCCTCTGCCACGCCAATTGGTTTGTCCAGGCAATCCGGTATGCGGTCTGTCGACGACAATATTTTGCGGTTGATTGGTAAATGGTGAATGCTTCTTTCTCGTTAACTTCAAGATCAAGAGAGTTACGGCCAACAATGTGCAAAATAAAAGGCTGCGTCTGGGTGTTGGGCCCATGCGGATGATTAACCTTCAACTTCGACAGTATTGTTTCTGTCTCCATATTGTACAGAGACAATGCCGATCAAGTTCTCCTCGAAGACGATTGACGGATTGGAGGTCCATTTTGGTTTGAGCGATGAGCTCTGGGAGAGTAAGTAACTATATACTATTAGTACAGTGTTGATGTAAATGGATAGAATCATCTCACCTAAGAGGTTGTATGAAGCAATTGGTGGGAGGGAGAAAACTGGAGTTGGAGTAGGATTTTGACGCGCAAAATTTGCTTGGAGAAATTGTCGAGTTAACTTTTCTTCCGATAGTTTATCTTGCGCAACTATTTCATCGCTCAAGAAGTGGCCCATTTGCTGGAAAGAGTCTCAAAGTCGGAGAATTCAACTATCCAATGAAGTGTCAGCTGTTTTGAACTTGGCTAAAAACGAGGCGAGAAGAGCGACTGTATAGTACGATGCCAATGAGAACTTACATTTCATATCCACTGCAGTCGCAGGATTCCAGCTTGGAGCGCCAAATGTGTTCCAATCCAAATTGAACATTGAATTATCAATATCCCAATCCACGTTCAACAACGAACCGTCAATATCATAATTCCACTTAAACAAGAAGCTTATAATGTTGTGTTTGATCTGTCACTGAATAGAGTGGAAGCATATGGCTAGAATGGAGACTATTCAAGAGTACTTTAAAAAAAAGGCGTGGCGGAGAGATATACAACTCGTGGCGGGTAGATGCGACCGTCTTGGAACGTTTGAAGAACATTGGTATCAGTATTGACAAGAATCCAAAGGGTTAGACATGTTGTGAGATGACTTGTTGATGATCTTGTGGTTGTGGTGGAGAAGAAAAGAGTGGGAGAACTTGAGGAAATAATTGATTATTGAAGAAAATTCAGATCAAAAAGGTAAGGTATACATACTACCTACGCTAGCAGGCAAATCACAAGAGATTAGGGCTCGCTTATTGGTTCTGAGTCACGGGGAAGCTGATATTTTGGTAGGATTGTAAATCTCGATTTTTCTAGGATACTCAACAACTTCTTCAAATCATGATACTTTCTTTTAAAAATAGATTCACAACTTACAATCGATACAGAAGAGCCTTTCAATAAAGTTTGACACAATATTGACTATATTTTGTTGTGTCAGACTTTATCCGGCTGGAGGACAGAATCGAGGTGATCTCGGAAAAGCATATAGAAATTTCACTAGGGTGGGCACTACCTACATAATTTGTTTGTCTCAGTCCATCAACCTTTCAAAGAATTCATGAAGGAAACTCACTCTGTAAGTCACTCACTGTTTATCCTTTTGACACTCTATCCGTAGTCCAAAATACTTCTTCTTCTCTTTCTAACACTTCTACTATGGCATCAGCTTTTTTTTCATGTAGTATCGAAGTACATAAAACCAGAATCACTATAAAGCTTCAGATCGAAAATACACTCGAATTTCAATGTTTAAAAAAGAGAAGACGAGGAAAAGTGATCCCACACAAACGCTTCCTTTGGATGCCAATGCGCCAATTCTGAGAAGAGAATAGCTACTCTGACACCACCAAACCCACCCTCCTGTGTTGCATATGAGAAATTAAAATACTGAGCACTCGATTCCAGATTTTAACAGAGATGGAGAAAGATCACGTCAAAGAGTCATACCTGATCATATCAAAGCAATGCTCGGCATGATTGGGAGAACCTCTTCAAGACTTGGCGGCTTTAACATTGTCTGAGCAACCTGTGGATGAACTATGTGCAAAATCGAAGGTAAATTACCGATCTTATAATGAGTATACAAGTACTAGAGATAAAGTTGACCGCGAGTTTTGCCTTACTAACTTTGTGGAACAGAAGATCGAACCCTGTGCATGGGACTCGGGTGATCGCGAATGCTTCGTATTACGAAAATAGAACTTCTGATCCATGGATTCGCGATCCATCGAGTGAAAAGAATGAAAGGGCTCTTTTACACCCACAAAGACTGTAGCAGTCTCCCCACCAACAGTTGGCATACCTTCCGCTGCAGCAATGGCCTTCTTCGACAGTTAAGCAAAAGGTCGATGCTACTCAGGAAAAAGAGGCAGCTGCTCCAAAGAAACCCGGTTACCGCTGGACTGCCAAGAATTCACCTCTTCACAAGGTCCAGCCGGAGATTTTAAGCCTTCCTTCTATCCCGAATCTTTCCAGCAAATGGGCCAAGTATTCAACACTATAAATGGGGTGGTGTGGGGGCTAACCGATCTTGCATCTGCTTCGCTCATCAAAAGAGTGAGTAATCATTTCGCATATCTACCACAAAATTTGAATTGCGTACTGATGCCATCCATCTGGATCACTCGCAAACTTGGTCTACCCTTCCATGACATATCGCTCGGATATGGATTCAGTCGTCGAGTGATAAAGCTTACATGGAGTCCTCCTACTGTACTAAATGTCAAAATGTTCTTGAGTTCAATCTAACTCTGGTACATTTTCCCAATGACTTGTTGGTTGGTGAATAGCTTGCTATCTAGCCTGGTTGTGGGGAGACGAGGCAAGTGAACATGACAAGAAGGAGATTCTAACATGGGAACTGTGGGATTTGATTTTGACTTTCGGATAGAAGAAATAAGAGAAATCTTGGAGCCTGGGTGTTTAGATTCGGCGGTATATAGTGGTATTAGTCTTGATAAACGAGCCGGTAGTTATGACTCATTATCTGGTGATTAATTTGGGATATGTAGTGTATTGTGTATTCGAGACACACTGTTCATCAAAGCTCGGATTTTCCGCGTGCACTGAGAATGAAAGCACATCAGCTTGTGAGAAATAATATACTCGTACAGAACTAAAAGAAGTTTATATTTGATTTATAAAAATATATATTGTTCTGTTGTAACTTTGGCATCGACTGTAAAATGTTCCATTTATACACCCTTCAAGTTTCCCGAGGAATGAAATCAAAGCCGTTATCGAGCTATGGCGACGACCCAATATTAACAACCGGCAGGATCGTTTACAGAGCTACTTAGAAACTTTACTGCATGAGATGATCCATGCCTTTTGAACATCTACACCTGCTTGTGCTTTGAATGCTCGGACGATATACCAAAGATCATCGGTCATACTGAGTATGGGCTGCCCTAGCATAAGATCGCCAACAGTATTGAAAGCTTTATTGAATCAAAGTTGGACTTAGATTTGGATCTGAAAAGACGTGCTTCTCTGACCATTAAATTACAGGCTACTGGCTCAGAAATGCGTGATCAGATCGCAATAATTATATCTTATGGAACATTTAAACCTTGATTATATTGAAATCAGCAATCACGTCAAGCGAAGGATCGTGCAGATCAACCAGTAAATCCTGAAAACATCGAAATAGCTCGTCGGGATGAATAGTGAAAGAGAAGGAAATTTACTATATGTAGTGGCTTGCTATCTCGACCCTCAATATCTAAGATGAGTCTGAACATTGATTCCTCAATATCTGATATAAGTTTGAACATCATCTGTAGGTTAAAACTTTGCATAGATTTGAGAAATCGAGTTAACTCGCAAACTCGCCAAAATGGCACAACAATCTAATCTCAGCACAAATACTATAATAGACAGTAAAATTACACTCCAACAAACGGGAAATCAGATCCATGGCATTCTAAGCACCTCTCCTTCCGTCATTCCAGGCTTTCCAAAAACAACTTCGGCAGATGGACTTCCAGCCTCCAGTGTCATCGTGATATTGAACAACGTACTACTCCTCGTCTGCCATGGTCGATCTGGGTCCTCTTGGCAACAAATAGATTGCGGAGCATTAAGGGTATCCGAAAAGATTCTTTTCCTCAACGTTTGACCAACTCCATCTGGCATCTCCAGACCATTTTTCAAGTCACCAACTAATTCACCGGCCAGTGTTCTGGCTCTTTCGAGTCTCACTGGACTCCCCTTAAGCCATGAAGGGCTTCCATCGTTCCAAACTGATTCCATCACCAGTTTATTCTTGATGAAATGGTTGGTATGGGCCACAAATCCTTCATCACATGGCTCCAAAAAGCAATTTCCCAGAGGAGAAAGTTCCATGCTCAAAACTTTGTTCGAATCGGCTATCAGAATATGCTGGCTTGAGGCTACACCTCCTAGCTCCTCAATCGTGTCTATAGCATTCTTAACGCTGCTGCTTTCTAGACAAATGCGCAGTGCAATGTGAATTGGAATTTTAGAGGTGTCCGTTGGAGGGGCTCTGATAGCATTGAGACAAACACCAACACCGGCTGAATTGAAGCCAATTTTCCCTACGATACCAGCCTAATGTTCTTCCGTTAATTCACTATATCACGGCTGACATGAATAGAAAATGTTAGAGATGAAAGGCATAGAGCATACCTCAGTAACCATCCAAATCTTGTCTTTACCCGCTCTTTCTATCTCCACTAGCGCCATATTTTCCTTGACCTTCTCCGTCCAGTCCCAATTCTGCGCCAAAACCATCTTTCCTTCCACCTGCTTGCCCTGCATTTTCCATCCCAGACTGGTACATCCGTCGGTAAATCTACCCAACGCAATTTCACTCCTACAATTAATCGCCACGATATCCAAAATATCAACACCCGCACCCTCGGCAATACCAACCATTTCATCATAGATATCCGGTGTAAGTTTTTGTATTGTGGCTTGAAATTCTCGTGCAATTTCGAGGACTTCAGGCCAAGATAATGAGGAAAGGGATTGGAACATTGCGTCATATACCCCCATTTGATTCTTGATTTCGTTCGACAAAAGGCTGCCATGTTGATGTCCTATCTAGGGAATGTGAGATTACCGATTTGGTTGTTCAGAAGTGGGGGGATGGAGCAGAAGGTAGTGTTAGTGTGTATGGAGAGGGTGTTTACCTGTGCTGGCGTTCCTTTTAGTACGATCTTCTTGGGGGAGTGAGTAAAAGACATGATGGCAAATAGTATGTTGATATTCAGAGTAATAAGGTGCTCTTATCTTCGAGGTCAGAAGTTATCATGTAGGTAGAGGTTAATAAGTTGCCCCGCCATGCACGACCCAAGGCTGTGGTAGATGCCGAAGAAATCCCGATTTAGCCCAACTTTTTTTCAACGTCAAGTCACATTTGGTTGGACCTTTGGAAACTCAGAAACAGACACTCAATCAATGAATCTTTCGAATTTGAATATTTAACCCGAGAATCTCCTCAGCATCATATCCAGAGTTTAATGTTGGTGAGCTGTAAAACATTGAATGCAATGTTCTGGTATTACTTAGGCATTTTGCCGGATACTTGAATATACGCATCACATTATCGTTGGGCTAGAAGATCAAGGAATAGTTTCCAAAATGTTGATTTTGTTGCTTGGGACTAGTGATTGAATATTCAAATGGAGTGGTTGGTTGGCGATATCAGAGGGAGGCATCGTTCAACGTGAATTTCCTATCTCGTCCAACCTTCACTCCCCTTAAACATCAATCCTCGCTTCGCATTCACTTCGCGACCCACACTATTCCTCCAATCTTCGTCCGCCCCCCCCAAAAAAAATTGAGCTTCCCCTCGAAGCAATCCCCCATCTCCTCCATTCCACTATTAAAAATATCAAAAGAAAGATACGACTAGAGACTAAGCCTAATCAACCCCGGGAAACCACGACGTTTCTCTACTGCTGAATCCTCGAGGCGCCGTAGCCGTATGCGGGCCCTAACGCCACTGCACCACGACATCCCCTAATATTAGCGATGATTGTTGTGTTGTTTGGATATATATCTAGCTCTCGCCTAAGGGGATTGATGAAGATGAAGATGAAGATGAAGATGAAGATGAAGATGAAGATGAAGATGAAGATGATGAGGATGAGGATGAAGATGTAGGAGCACTTTTAAATGGGAGGACTTGAGGGTAGTCACTACACTTCTCGACTACATAATAATTTAAATCAAACCAAATCTTCTATGAGACTGTCTCTACACAACAGTAAAAAAATACTAAAGAGATGCTGAAGTAGGTGCACGATAACCCTCCAATTCGTTGCCTTTGTCAATCAAAGCATACCTAGGTAAGCCAATATCTCAAACGTCGGCTTACTGACCATTCATGACTTGCAAGTAAATCTTCAAGTCCTGGGTCTCTATTGAGAGTCCAGCTTTCTCATCTTGTTAACTTGCATCACAGTTACAAAATAATGTTTATCTATTTTTTACCGTTCAATCATTTTCATCACCACCCTCGTCATCAGAGACACATGATTCCATTGAGCTTCGACATCCAAGCATATTTCTTCCCTTGATTGTTTCATAAATCAGGTACATCAGATTCAAGTTGAAGACTCGGAACACATTTTCAAAATGCTATCTCCAGTTTGGAAACCCCCGAGGAAATGTTCAGGTCCAACTCAGATATCGATAAAGCTTCTTGAAGATATTGACTCCATTATTTGAGAGCAAGTTGGTTTGTAGGAATCAGATGCTTCATTGATAGGTCCATGAGTCTCAAAACAATATTTATTGATCTTCATGATGATGTTCATCAGTGTTACAGGAGAATGTTTACAGATCCCTCTCCGTTCATCAACCCAACCCTTTTTACTTCACTCATTCACTCTCCACCTCGAGCCTTACCATCAGGAATACATAATGGGTTTTCAAAAGCGCCGAAATTACATTCTAAATACTCACAAGAATACTTTAAAGTCCCCTCAGTTCTACTTCACAAGTCATAACTACACCCTGTTTACGCATCATCAAAGGCCCAAAATGACGGCGCAAATGATCATAATACCTTCTTCAAACTTATACCAATATCGATGAGTTCCAAACGAACATTCAAAATTATACCTTGCCATATTATCACTCTCTACTCGTGACCCAGAGTCTAAAACACTGCGCTTAATCATGACTTTTCATTCTTCATATTCATATTGGTAGTTATGAGTGCAAATTTCAAAATACACATTTACAACCACACCAATTCACTTTCCAACTTGATACCCATAATTCAGGATCTAAAATGAGTGTGCAGATTGCCATTGTTTTATTTTGACGGTCATACTAGTGATAATAAGTCCACAACAATACGTACGTCGTATGGTAATATCCAACCATTTATTGACTTTATACCGGTCGTTTAGGGTCCAAAATGAATGTCAATCTCTTGATACCCATTTTGTGATCAGAAATCTATTATTTCATAAGGAGTTCTCCTTTCTTGATTCTCAAGCCTGTGAACATCATATTAATTTCCAGGCTCTTGCTCCGAGCAGATGTGGTTAAGTAGAACCGCTCCTTTCCCTTGTGTTTCTCTCTTTATACAAAATCAACAAAATTTACATCCAGAACTTTAAATACTGTACCAAGATATCGACTCAAACTTTGCCTTTGCATCTACACTTGCATATTACATTAGAAACAGCCCTCCCAAACTTACACGATCCAACAATCCAATCTCAGTCTCGAACAACTTCGCCATGTCAGTCTCAGGCTTCGAGCACCCAAAAGATCACAGGTTGAAAGAATCCCCCGGGAAATGGTGGCGTTGCAAATGACAAGTTGAAAAAGCCATTCCTCCCAATGGTAAAAGATTATGGAAAAGAGTCAGGATGCAGCTGCCCTCACACACAAAAGTTTAAGAAGAAGAAAAGAAAATCAACATCTACATCTACAACCCAGTGCGGTCAACCCAGTGAATATAAAACAAGAGCCTCCCCGCAGCGACCAAGTGGGAATTCTGTTTGGAGTGTTGGGGAGAGTACGAGGGCAATGATAAAGTTCATCATTACCAGTCTTGGTGGTTTTACTAGGGGCGTTTGTCGTGGTTCAGATAGGGAGGTACATCTGTATCACGCCAACAACATTCTATCTCTCACTTCCCGCCTCCCGCCAATTCCGAATGTTCCCTACATACCTCTATCCTCCTAATTCACCTTGATTCTTCCCCTCAGCCCTGACACAACTCCTACGCGTCTCTTTTCACATTCACATTCACATTCACATTTGGACAGCGGTCTACATACATATCCACTATTTACCATTTCCAAACCATCAGCATCAGCATCAGCATCCTCATAGCCATACTCCCTTCTCTCTTTCCACTACTCTACTATTCGTCCAGCTCCAACTCCCGATCTCCACCCCAACCCCATCGACCTTAGTCTTAGTACCTTTAGAGTCTCAATCCACAAAACAATCTTTAAAACAATCTTTAAAACAATCTTAAAAACAATCTTAAAAACAATCTTAAAAATAATCTTAAAAACGATTTTAAAAACGATTTTAAAAATGATTTTAAAAATAATCTTAAAAACAATCTTAAAAATAATTTTAAAAACAATCTTAAAAACAATTTTAAAAACAATTTCAAAAACAATCTTAAAAACAATTTTAAAAACAATCTTAAAAACAATCTCAAAAACAATTTCAAAAACAATCTCAAAAATAATCTCAAAAATCATCTCAAAAATCATTTCAAAAATCATCTCAAAAATCATCTCAAAAATCATCTCAAAAATCATCTTAAAAATCATCTCAAAAATCATCTCAAAAATCATCTCAAAAATCATCTCAAGAAACATATATATATAATACACCTTCCTAAACTTTCCGCTTATCTATTAGTCACGTCAAAATCTAACCCATATACACATGCGGACAGCTTCCCCCCTCCCCCCCCCTCCTTTTCAAATAGCCGTTTATTCAAATATCTAATTATCGAAATATTCAACCACCCAACAATTGAAACATTCAACCATTTAACTATCTTTCAGATGCAACCTAATGCTAGATTTTCTTTCCCCTGTAGCATTATCTTTCCACCTACATGACCATTCCCCCAAACCTTTACATCCGTTCCATCATCTCATCACCACACTTTCCGTTTCCATTGACATGGCCATTGACATGACCATTAACACCCCCCTTAACCCCCATCTCCTCCTTTCCCTTTCCTTCACCCATCTCAAGCTCCCCCGCCTCTCTCCTACACCTCCCACACATACACCAACCACCCAGACTCCCCTCAGCCCACTCCCTCCTCTCGCGTACCGGCAACCCAATATCACAATAATGATTCCAAACCTCCTCGCCCTTCTTGACGCCTCCTTTCCTCCCCCCAATCCTCTCCTCTCGACACCAGAGTTTCATCCGGCCACCCCATTCCCACTGTACGTTTGGATCACAATCATGATTTGCCAAACACCAGAGCGGATGAACCGCCGCCACTTCCGGCATCCCCGTCGATGGATTAACCCTCGCGGATGCCGTGCCGCGGAATTTACTATATAGTGTGTTGAGGATCCAGAGATCATACGAGGCGAGCTCGGCAAAGATGTCTATATCCATCTTTTCGAGGATATGAAGAGGTGTGGAGATATTGCTTGAGAAAGAGAATGGGAGAGTCCAAACGGGTGGAGGTTCTGATTTTGGATAAATGGGAACTGCATTAGAAGCGGAATCCAGAAAATCACCCCAGATGAATTTTACTTCTTTGAGGTCCAGAGGATGCACTTCTTGAGTGGCCGACATGGCTAATGCGCGAGCGAGGAGTAGGAGATAGAGGGCGTTGGGTGATTCTTTAGGATCTGGATCTTTGGAGATGGTATCTACGTCTTTTTCGCAAATGGCCGGGTGATAGGTTTCCATTGCGAGATTGAGACAAGATTCGTTGCAAAACATAATATCGTAGCAGTCAGGACATCCTACCACGGTGCTATTTTCGCTTAATGGGGGTAAGACTGTACTGCAGACATCGCAAAGTGCATCCTTCAGACGATTGTTAACGGTCAGGACAGAAACCTCCTCAAGGACCGTTTCGCCTGGCTGTATATCATCTGTTGCGAAAAGTCCCAATTGCTTGTTGGTTGGTATATTACCATCTTCATCTGGAACAATGGCCGCTTCCACAAGTGTAGGTAATTCGACGGCCCGGACTTCAACTTTCGAAGATATAGCTTTTAATTCCCGATTTAAAAAGTCGAGGGAATTTTGCGAGAAACGATTCGGTTCGTGGTCATTCCATGGATATATTTCGCGTCGTACCAACCCTTGATCTGGCAATTCGGTTACGTCCACCTTCTCCGTCTTCAACCTCCTCTTGGCCATATTGAAAATATAATCCTTCACCTGGTGCAATTCCTCATCATCAGGAGCAAATTTCAATCCTCTGCTGCAGAAATCATAAGCACTCTTCAAGCATCCGCATAGCAGAAGACTCAATGAGAGATTCTGATAACATCGCAACGCAGCCTTATCGGCCATTCGCATAAATGTTTCCTCGTCCACCACGTCATCAACATCAAGCTTCTCAATTCCCTTCCCCTCAATGATATCATCGCTTGAATCTTCCGACCCATAAGAATATCTCTTCAATATTCCGCCCGGAAATCCTTCCGCGATTCGAGACTTAAACTTTTCCAAAGCCTGTTCGTGATATTCAAAACTCTCATCCTTCAATTCATCGTATAACAACAGAGCCCTATAACTATCACCGGCCGCCAAATCCGGATAACCCAGATCGCTATAGATGCACGCTCGCTCGAGGTAAAGTAATAAATCGTAAGGCTCCTCCTCCAATGTTTCAGTTAACTCAGATCGTCTCCCCAGCAAGATGGAGGTATCATCCTCCCAGTCGCTATCTCTATCCATGGTGCTTTGAACATGATCCTTTGGATGAAAGAAATATGCAAGTGGTCTGTCCAAGTTAAATGGTCGCACGAGTGAACTTTTTCCCCTCCTATATTGTGGTGCGGGCGAGTGACCAGACGAGGGCATGGTGGGCGGGGTGGTTTGCATTTAGG
>NGKJ01000031.1:55173-76096 GCA_002162495.1 Myriosclerotinia curreyana | reverse complement strand
GCTGACCCTGGGGGTGGGTGGGTGGAAGGGTCAGCCTCCTCGTCCTTATCCAATCAGAGGACCAGTTTAGATTTATAATAATATAAATCGAGTAGAGGCCCCGGTGATAGGTCACGCCTATCCCGCCAGTAAAGCTTGCCGGATTAGATAGGTATTAGATCATGAGTTAAAAAGCACGACTTGAAATAATAAATCAATTATGATGCAACAATTATTATCGAAATAGTAAATATACTATGACAAATTACAAATTACAAATAATATAATAAATATTTGTATATTTGTATATTTGTATATTTGTATATTTGTATATTGATTAGTATATTCCTAATATTGTGTAGCTTTCCGAAAAAAAAAAAAACAACTAAACAACCAACTTTACAACATAATAATCTACAAATTTTCAAAGGAAGGCAAAGAAAGGCAATCATCTTAAACAAGGACGCGACTACCGCGTGACATACGAGAGAGAGAGAGAGAGAGAGAGAGAGAGAGAGAGACAAGAGGACAAGAGACAGAGACAGAGACGGAGACAGAGACAGAAGGATCGCAAAGAAACCCCATTTCTTTCCTTACCAGACAAGACAGACAGACATAAAACAATACCAATAATCATTGCGACATTCCAACATTTCAACAATTCTACGCTTTGCTGATTGCTCATTGCTCTCATTGCTCTAATCTGCTCTCATTTGCTCATTGCTCTAAAATCAATCAATCAATCATTTGGGGTTTGGGGTTTGGGGTTTGGAGTTTGAGGTTTGGTAAGTTACATACTTACTTACTTCATATATTCTTCATCTTTGGTCGCATAACCAACTTCTAACCAACTTCCTTTCCCTTCCCCTCATTATAGTCAAGTCAACTAATAACTCTTTGACACTTTTTTGGTCGCAAGGGTTATCTGCACCTCTCCCCCTCCCTTCCCCTCCCTCTGCATTTGCGCATCCTCGACGATACAATACTCATTGTCCTTTTCTAGTTGTTAAACAATCATACCGAAACCTACCGACACATCTTATGCACAATAATCACCCGGTCAACGCCGTCGCAAAAAAATGACATCTTCCGGTAGAAGGTCCTTTCGGGCACGTCGAGAGTCAATGAATGAGGTTGATATTCCCGACTCATCACCTTCTCGTCCTGCCAAGAGAAGAAAGAGGGTAAAGTTACTTTGATAGTGGCGCATACATAACTTGCACTGACGACATGTGCAGACTGAACCAACCAAGTCCAAGACCAAGACCAAGCCCAAGCCCAAGATGGATCTCTCAACCTCGAATCAACTGCCCCCCGACCAACCTGCACCTGAAATGAATGACAGGGAAGCAAGAATCGCAAGAGTCACTCAAGAATTGAGTTTACCTAATTTCGTACAAGTTAGCAGAGACCATGCGGATGAAAAACATACAGTAGAGAGCAGAGGAGGAATTTCAGCTTTCGCAAAGTTGGCTGGAAAGGGATGGGCTTACTATATCAAAGACTTGAATATTGTTCTTGGACGTAACCCCAACGATGGTCAAGATGAAGGACCTCATCTCGATGTTCATATCGATCTTGGTCCAAACAAGATGATTTCGCGACAACATGCCTCACTTCATTACAAGGATGGCTGGAGAATTGAAGTCAAAGGTCGCAATGGGGTCAAAGTTGATAATAAGTCATATCACCGTGATGAAATCGCAGAATTGCATAGCGGAGCTGTTATCGAGATAAACAACATTGAGATGATTTTCGTTTTACCTGAAGGTCCCCTCAAGATTCATCCAGACTACCTGCGGAGAGCCGATTTATTTCCCGACGTGGATACGGAGGATGCTCACAAATATAAAGAGTCAACCCCTGAGTTGGTTCCGGACGCGGATACAGAGGATGTTCACAAATATAAAGAGTCAACCCCTGATCACCTTCCACCACCCTCCAATGGAATTCGAGGTCAGAACGGAGCTCCACAAGCAATTGCTCCTGCCCCACCTAATTATCAGCGCCCTGGCACTCCTGCTACTAATGGAATCAGAGTTCCGGATTCTATTAAGAGAGGGACTCCTGGATATTCGGCCGGTAGTACTATGCTTATGAATGACTCTGAAAATGTCGACCTCAGTCTTGATTCTAATGCTCATATCAAGCCGCTTTACAGTTATGGTCAAATGATTGCCCAGGCAATTATTTCTACTCCAGGTGAAACTTTGGCATTGAATGGCATCTATCAATATATCATGAGAAGATATGCCTATTACAGACACCAACCGCCTAGTGGTTGGCAGGTAAGTTATCAGTACGATGTTCTTTTTGATTGAAGTAAAAAAACTAACTATAAACAAAAGAACTCTATCCGGCACAACTTGTCACTTAACAAATCCTTTGAAAAGACACCACGTGAAAAACACGAGCCGGGAAAGGGTATGAAGTGGGCTATCAAGGCAGAGTGCTACGATGCAACAAAAGCGCTCGCACATGCACCTGCTAGCAGAGGTGGCCACCGAGGATCTTCACAACCAGGATCACCAATTACTCTGGGTCAAGAAATCAAAGATGAATTTAATCCAAGTTCTGTCATTAAGGAAAAGCCATCTCCAAGTTCAGCCTCACCACGCATGAGTTCGTACCTATCTCAAGGACCACAGTTCACCCCTGACCGTACCCCCCGAGTTCAACTTCCTGCGGATGATTTTCCGGGTGATGGAAGTCCACTCCCTCGACATCATCGACGAACCCAAAATAGCACACTTGGTTTATCTGATCATATCCCTGGTTCTCCACCCGTTCTTTCATCTTCCTACCAACAAGATGAAGGTAACACATTTGTCACGCCAGCTCCCCATCGGGTTCACCCTCATCTAGCACCACCAAGTACCGCACAACTACCAACCCTTCATATGCCAACTAGCTCCCCTGCTCCGTTTTGGCAGTACTTTAATCAAACTCCTCTCCGAGGACTTGCTTACGACACCAGTCCCATTAAAGGGAGAAACTCTGGCGCTCTTCCCAGCAGCAGTCCACCTCCAATGCGGAGGGGTTCCGTTGTGAGTCCTACGAGAAATGGTATTTCGGGAGGTCTTCCTATTCCAGATGCTGGTGAGCCCGTAGTAGAGGAAGAGAAAGGTTTTGATCTTACAAGGTTAGTTTTGTTTCCTTTTCACAGGCGAAACGTTTACTGATATTTATCAGGGGCTTCCAAACTATTGTGTCTTTTCACGCATCTGGTAAAACCCTAGCTCCCCCTGGATCAGGCATTTCGGCTCGCCCTTAGACATTTGTTCGAATTTAATCATGTTTGCGACTATCGAATTTCCTTTAATTTTGCTTTTGTACAACATCAAATTCTTCCCTACCTACTATCAGACGCACTGCTTCTGTATCGACAATCACGTTTTTTTTATTCACCGTCCGTCTACCACGTCATCATCACTCACTCATTCACGTTTACGATAACTTACGATGAGGCGTCCTAAGGGTTATCGGGGTTGGCCGGTTGTTTGATTTGTTTTTCCCTACGAGTTTTGTTTGTCGAGGATAGGAGTATGCGATTGTACTTAATGTACATTAAGGGTTGGGCCAGGGTTTTCTAAAACGGGAAAGGAGGGTGGTTGGGTGGATGGGTGGATTGCATTGTGTTTTTTTTTTATGACGGATGGTTTATTCTAGACATGGTCATGAGCAATGGGTATTATGAGTAGTTAAGGAAACTCACAGGCAGATGGTTCACTGACAGCATTCTTGCTCTTTTTGCGTTTATGTATGTATGAAGTCGTAAGGCTAGCGTGTTTGAATTATATAACTTTTTTTTAAACCCCACAAGAAGATTGGAGTGGGATGTTGTGTGATGTGATGTGATGTGATGGATGTGGATTAAAAGTATCTTTTCGAATGTGAGAATCATGTCGAGCTCTATCTATTCCTCCTTGCAGATTTTAAATTTTGGACTTTGTACAGGGCATGAGATGTTGAATGTTGAATCTTAAATCTTAAATCTTAAATCTTTCCGTTTTTGCACTTTTCATGGCGCGAAATTTCCCAAGGTAGGCTAATAAAATTATTGTGATACGGTACCAAAACGCCCTTTTTACAAATCCATAAAACTCCGTCTTCCCCTGACAAAGATTGATTTTTCATCGTGTGCTTTTTTTGACACATCCTTGGGAATTGACCGGTTCAGGCACTAGCGATTCGAAGAAGGTCGGACGGAACAAGTCTTGTCTTGTCTTGTCTCGTTTCCAACCCAGCTCCTGGTGGCTAACTCGAAGCCCATGCGTGATATCAATCTTAAACATGGATATGTATTCTCACGGGTCCCTCAATCAATCATCCATTTCCATCTCATCCGCCTCCTCCACCCCACCATCAACCAATGCCTTGAGCCTGATCTTCTGCTTTCCAAACACGCTTCTCTGCTCCCTCTCCAAATCCAACTCGTTGACCTCCTCTCCCAACTCCTCGAGTCTCTTCTTCTCGCTCCCGCGCACCTTGGGCAACAGGTGCTCGTTCTCCGCCACCAATTTGCGATTGGCTTCGCGCTGTCTGGCGGCATTGCCTTCCATGCGCTTCTTGTAGAAGACGCGTTCGCGACGGGCTCGGATTTCAGATACTCGTTGCATGGCTTTGAGGGTGGTGGCGATGTGTTCGCGGTTGTAGCGGACGGGGACGTTGCGGCGGGCGGAAAAGTTGAGGGTGCTGTCGACGACCATTTCTTTGCCGGCCGCTTTGCGGAAGGCTTTGGTCCATTTGAGTTTGCGGGGGTTACGCTTCATTTTGAACTAGAAGAGAAGAGGAGATGGTTAGTTTGAGATTGAGGAAGAGGAAGAGGAAGAGAGAGGTGGGGGGGAAAGCGTGGCGAGGATGAGACTGGAGTCTCTGGGGTTCGGGATTGGGAGGGGTGGACTGAGAAGACGGGATTGACTGGAACGTACGTTCTTGTGGCATTTACTGCGGCAAAATCTAAAGGTTCGCGCATCGTTACGAACGAAAGTTATGCCCTTGCTTGGGTAGCAGGGCTGCGAACAAAAATAACAGGTTTCGATTCTATCGATGGGTTAGCAGAGTTGAGGATTGCGATGGATGGATTCATTGTCAAGAAACATAAAAATCTGCGATTGATATATCAAAACTCCAGAGACTGCTGGGGGAAGCTGTGATGGGATAGAGATTTTCGTACCTCATGTTGACGGCGTTTCTTTCTGAACCAGCTTGTCGTTGTGCTGGATTGTGTCGATGAATAGGTATCACTTGAGAAATTTTGGAGGAAAAAAGCACTAGCGCTGTACGATAAGATAGCGATGGCACGTGCTTATAATTTTATGAGAGACCAAGACCCTCGAAATAATCATCCCCTGTTTCTTGTCTTTGGTTTTGTTTTTTTTTGGCATATCCCAAGAAATTCTTCAATCCTTCAAGCTCTTCTTCTACCGTAATGATATAGTCGGCCTCATCAATCGCTGAGCTGTCGTGTTGATGTGATACCCCCTCATATTCACCAGGTATCTGTTGTGACCAATTACATTAGCGAGAAATTTGTACTTTGATATTTTCCAACCAAGTGCGGTAACCTCAAGTACAATGTCGCTCTACTATGAGGCAGCTGAAGTTCTAACTGCCCCTACTAATCAAGGTGGTAGCTTGAGATCCAGAATTTTCAGCAAGAAAGATTTAAAATCACAGCCAGCTCAGATCTATGCTCTGGCGATCGAGTCGTGCAAATGGAGTCCTGTTCTGAAAGAAGTTATCGAAAATGCCGATTTATTAAGATTAGAGCGAAAGGTCAGTTTAATGTTAATTCAGAATGTGGAACAGTTACTAATCTCATCTATAGCTCTCCCCAGTCTTATCTCTTCTTCTCGTTCATGACTTACTATTGGCAAAAAGAGGAATTGCTCTCCCAGCCACTCATGGATTACGAGCCTCAATTGAGCGTCATAAGGGAAGATTACAGGCTGAATTAACCAAGGCAAGACTTCGGAGAAAAATGAGCACAATGGAAGCTCTAAAAGCCTATGTCGAGACAGGTCAGGAAAATGCAACAGACACATCCGAAGCACCTTACCCTCGTTGGATTCGTATCAACACTTTAAAGACTACCCTTGAGGATCAACTAGAATCTACTTTTGCTGGATTTGAACGTGCAGCAACAATCGATGCTGTTAGACATAGGGGTTCTAAACGCTTATATATCGACGTTCATATCCCCAATCTCATTGCTATATCTCCAAATATTGATCTCTCCAAGAGTGAAGCATACAAGTCTGGAGCCATTATCTTTCAGGACAAAGCATCATGTTTCCCAGCATATCTTCTTGATCCACTTGCAGAAGATGGTGATATTATTGACTCGTGTTCAGCACCTGGTAACAAGACTACTCATATTGCGGCTATTTTGGTTGAACGACTCCCGGAGCCGGAAGAATCTACGCAGGTTATTCACGCATTTGAGAAAAACAAAGGGAGAGCGGAAACTCTAGATAAGATGGTCAACTTGGCAGGATCGAATACGTTCACTACGCTTCATGCCGGGCATGATTTCTTGAAGACTGACCCGAACTCTGGAATCTACAAGAATGTCGGTGCTTTGTTGTTGGATCCGAGTTGTTCAGGAAGTGGTATTGTCGGTAGAGATGATATGCCGGAATTACACTTACCAGGTATCAAAGAAGTTACTGCCAAACCTTCGAGGAACAAAAAGAAGTCCAAGAAGGCACCGGAGCCAGTGGAAATAAACAAAAAACGAAAGCGTGAAGATGATGGAGAGGTATTAGAAGTCATGGTTGATGATGATGGTGTCGTCACTGCTGTTGATACGGATGCCGAACTTAAGTCTAGGTTAGCAGCCCTTGCAGAATTTCAACTAGAACTTCTTCTCCATGCATTCAAGTATCCTGCTGCCCGAAAGATCACTTATTCCACCTGCTCTATTCATGCCGAGGAAAACGAATCGGTTGTTCAAAAGGCTTTAGCTTCTGAGGTTGCAAAAGAAAAGGGCTGGAAGATTCTCCGTCGTGATGATCAAATCAGAGGTATGAGGGAGTGGCCAGTTCGAGGTTCCGTGGAAGCGTGTGATGGAAATGAAGTGGTCGCAGAAGGATGCATTCGAGCCAACAAAGGAGATGAGCATGCTACCATGGGTTTCTTTCTGGCAGGATTTGTGAGGGATCAAACATCGACCGTTGATCCTGAAGCCGAGTTTCTGCGAGATGAACGTGGGCATCTTGTGCGCGACGTCATGGGAATTCCAGTCAGGAAAAGTCAGGATCACGAAGAGGAACTGAATATCGAGGCACAAATGGAATCTGAGGAATCTCAGGGTTTCTCACTGGAAGACGATGAGGAATGGGGTGGGTTCGAGGAAGAGGTTGCACCGATAGTCAAGGAGAAGAAGGAGACGAATGCTCCTCCTGTCGAGAAAAAGGAAAAGACCAAGCCTAACAAGCATTCTCATGATGCGATCAAGAACCGTATCAATATGAGTGCAAAAGATAAGAAGCGACAGAAAACAAAACGGTAACCTAGAACCAATAGTGGGGGAGATTGTAACTAGATTGAATGAAATCACGTCGTGGAATGCCTATGGTCAGCCATTATGTAATTATGGAACACGGATGAACATATGGTCTCATGTTGAGTGCATTATTATAACCGCCCGGATTGAATCTTGGATATCAACATTCCTCCTCTATGGATATGGAAGTTTTGAAACAACTTTATCTGATTCCAGCCTGAAGATAGCCAGCCAACAACCAGATTTCCCCAAAATAATGTTTGGGGAACATTTTGAAGAAATGACTATGATCATAACTATGGCGATAATTATTATTTCCGTTATTGGGCTATATATAGATTAACTTGGAATATAGCAGATACGATTATAGTAGTAGGGCTAAGAAGTTGATAGCTCAGATTATAAAGATGTATTATTCTTTACACCGATATAAATAATTTCTTCACCGTCAAGGTCAAAAAAGTTCTTTCGGTTATATCGGCATCTTAAAATTTTAGACGACAATGTGGATATAAAGGAGTTTACTCGTAGTTAACTCCATTCATGTTTTTGTTCAATCACATTTTGCATAACCCGGGTCTAAACCCTCCGGTCTGGCTCGCTACCATGCATAATGTGAATTAAGTAGCATAAATCAACATAAATCATTGCATCTCTACGAGCCGGATGTTCAATCAGCGGCCCTTGATGAGGCCTCCATTGCATATTGCATATTGCAGATAATATATAATCTATGCTGTGCGCCTCATTCTTTTTGAGGATATTCAACCACGCATTCGGTGTTCGACGTCCAACTTCAGACAGGGAAATAATTTACCCATAACCTGAATAAATTTACGATAATATTATGGTTCAAACATTAGTTTCGGGTTCTTCAACATCAATGGTTATGGATGAAAGTGGAAGAGATTTGGAAGAACAAAAATATGTTCAGAAGAAAGCGAGGCATTGGGAATTGGTTTTCGATCAGACACATGTCACGCCGGAAGTACTGAATTACCCATACAAGGGTTCAGGAACGGAAGAGGATCCTTATGTGATTGAATATATTCCAGATGATCGCAGAAACGCGATGAATTTTCCCATGCTGAAGAAATGGTCTCTTACTGTTCTTCTTGCTTTTGTAAGCTTCTCCCCCTTTCCTCGGCTTCGGTTATTGTTCGCCAAAGTTTAAACTGTGTAACGGTCGAGCGAGGGTGACACATCCCACCTACCCACATACTAACTGTTTGCATAGGCAACCTTGGCAGTGTCGTTTGTATCTTCCGCGTATAGTGGTGGTATTGATCAGATTCTCGACACTTTCAATATTGGTACAGAAGTCGCTACATTGGGGGTTTCGCTTTTCGTCTTGGGTTTTGCTATCGGTCCGCTGTTTTGGGCTCCTTTGTCGGAATTGTATGGCCGCCAGGTCCTCTTTTTCGGTACTTATGCTATGCTTACTGCTTTCAATGCGGGAGCTGCTGGAGCAAAGAATATACAGACTCTTTTGATTATGCGATTTTTAGCAGGAGCTTTCGGTAGCTCGCCTCTTACCAATGCGGGTGGTGTCATCGCGGATATGTTTCCTGCTTCTAACCGAGGAGTTGCTATGAGTATCTTTGCTGCGGCACCGTTCTTAGGTCCTACCATTGGTCCGATTGTAGGAGGCTTTCTTGCAGAAGCAGAAGGTTGGAGATGGGTTGAGTGAGTTGTACCTGTTCACACCAATCGCTTAACCTAAGATTCTAACACTTTTTATAGGGGACTTATGGCCATCTTTACTGGAGCTCTTTGGATTCTTGGCGCCCTAACTCTTCCAGAAACTTATGCACCAGTTATCCTTCGTCGCCGGGCTAACAAGATGTCCTCTATGACCGGCAAAGTCTACAAATCCAAGATAGAAGTCGACCATGGCTCGAAATCCTTATCTGCGGAATTCAAAGTGGCACTCTCGAGACCTTGGATCCTATTGTTTACAGAGCCAATCGTGCTCTTGATGAGCTTATACATGGCAATCATATACGGAACGTTATATATGATGTTCGCAGCATTCCCCATCGTATACCAAGTCCAACGTGGATGGAGTGAAGGTGTTGGAGGACTGGCCTTCTGTGGTCTCGCAGTAGGGATGATGATTGCAGTTCTTTACTCATTATGGGACAACAAACGATATAACGCTACAGCGGCCAAACACAACAATGCTGCTCCACCCGAAGCTCGACTTCCACCTGCCATTATTGGTAGCGTCTGTTTACCGGTTGGGCTCTTTTGGTTTGCATGGACAAATGGAAAAAGTGTTCATTGGATTGTTAGCATTATCGGTACTGCGCCATTTGGATTTGGTATGGTGTTGGTATTTTTGAGTGTTTTGAATTATCTTATTGATTCGTATGTCCTCTACGCCGCTTCTGTTTTGGCGGCCAACAGTGTGCTTCGCTCATTATTTGGTGCGGCATTCCCGATGTTTACTAGCTGTGAGTACTATCAGCATCTTCCAAGACTGTGTGGAAGAGATAACTAACTGTATGATTAGATATGTACAATAACCTAGGCATACATTGGGCAAGTTGCATCCCCGCTTTCCTCGCGTTGGCCTGCGTACCATTCCCATTCCTCTTTTACAAATATGGAGAACCTATCCGGATGAAGTGCAAGTTCGCGGCGGAAGCGGCACGTGTGTTGGCGCAGATGAGGGGAGGGCCTGCAAATAAAGATGGGGCGGAGCAGAGGGTGGAGGATATGGAAGAACGGGAAGGGAGATTGAATATTAAAGGAAGCAGTGAGGGAGACGAAGTTATTGCTGACGGAGAGAAAAATTGAGAAGAAAATTGGGAAGTGAGAGTAAGGTTATGAGATTTATGATGTTATAGTTTATCAGCATAGCGGCAAGGAGTTCTTGAGGGGTAGCATTTTGAAGAGGTTGGGAAATATATCATACATGGGGTTTTGAATTGCATTTTAGATATCATTATAGAGATAAATAATAATCATTTGGATAGATGGTATAAGCCTCTTATATAACATCAATTTTCCTTCTCTGAGAAGTAGGATCCAGATTCAATTATCAATTTCATTATGGCCTGGCTTCAATAATAACCTTTCATCCGTTGAGCAACGTTTGCGCACGGACTCTCGGTAAAGTTATTTCGTCCCGTCTCATCTTGCAGAGTTCTCCATCTCCATCTTATCTCCAACTGTACGTAGTACCAACACATACAAAATATTATACTGAACTTTTGACATCGATCCTTTTATTGGGCCTAACTATACAGCATTCGTCGAAGATGATGTTCGTATATAAAATTTCTTACAATAAGAGTGTGGATTGCAAACAAGGATGGCACGGCACGGCACGGCACGGCACGAAACGTTCCTGCAAGTAATGGAAATGCGCACTATGTGGCCGAGTCCGAACCCCTTTGAATGCCCCCTTTGAATGCTATGCTGTTGGATTGATGTTGGTTGAAGGCTTTCAGGCCTCCTAATATGGCAAATTCAACACTGGGAGTGATTTCGGATTTCCCCAATTTCGATGTGCTCCGCGATTGCAATCAATAATGCTGCAAGGCACATTTTTGTTGTATATTGCTGGCAGAGTCATGCCGTCCATACAGTGAATGCTCGATGTTTGTTTTGTTGTACCTGCATATAAGACCAACATTTGATGTACTCCGTACTCGTCATCACATCCGGGATAGGATAGTTCTCCCCAGATTTCTATCAGCTGAGTCTAAGTTTTACGTGGCGTACCATCCAAGTGGTTTTGTTGGGGAGGAAGATACTTGATATACCGTTTCGCTGGTATATCATCCCGCGAAGGTGCATTATTGATCTAATATCACACACCTTATTAAAATTCATCCGAGATTATGGAGAATTGCCCAAATTTTCTGAATCATCCTGCTTATCAATCCTTCTTTGGACCTTGGACTGCTCATGTGGTTTATAATATTCACCTGGTTCTCGCGTCAACAGAGTTTTCATGATTTAATCTACACCATGTAGCCCCTCCCCCCCCCCACGTTTTTATTCCATGCTTCTGTCGTTACACTATTGCCAGTCTTCTAAATAATTATTTTTAAACATGGTTTTGATCCTACCAGATGGAATGAACAATATGGTGGTGATCATTTCATTTTTGATCGTAGACACTATAGCTCTCTTCCTGCGCAGCCTCTCAAGAATACAGACAAGAAATTCAACCACGACTGGACAATTCATTCGTACTGATGACTGGTGGATTCTTGCCGCTTACTTGATGTACGCTTCGCATTCTATTGTGATTATTTGTGGTGAGTACATACAATGATTGAAGCATATACTATGTGCTGATGCATCAAATAGACATCTCAAGAATAGCAGGTACACTCGAGCCACACCTAGTTGTGGATCCAGATCATCGATTGAACATGCTCAAGGTAATATTCTTCAGTGGTTTTGCTTGTCTGTTTATGTGGAGCTGACACTTTTATAGATGTTATGGATTGGTAGCATCCACTATCCGTTCATTATCACCGCTGTTAAGATCTCGATATTATGCATGTACCGCTCTCTATTCAAAACAACTCTAAACCTCATTCGCTGTGTGGATATTGCAATGGTTCTATGCATAGTATGGTTTATCGTCACTATATGCTTGACTGTTTTTGGATGCACACCTACCAGAGCTGCATACGATGTAGCTCTTAGGATTCAACCCACCACAAATTGTGTTCCATACGGAATGATAGTCCTTAGTTTCGAACTACCTAATGCAATCTTAGATGTTATTATTCTCGCGATACCCTTTTTCGTCATCAGAGACCTTCATGTACCTGTGCGCAAAAAGGTGCTCTTATTCTTAGTATTTTGGTTCGGGGGATTGTAAGTCGCAGTCAGTCCAATATTCAGACTACTTAACACTTACTATATTGCAGCGTCATTGTGACATGCGTCCTTCGCATAGCATATTCTTATCAACCTCATAATACAGAACTTTGTAAGAAACCCAAGCTCCTTCCTGCCTGCCTATAACTAACATTAGTTCAGTTTCAGGTTTCTCGACTGCAAACGAATGGTTAATGATCGAGGAAGGAAGCGCTATCTTAGGAGCTTGTGTCCCAACATTCCGACCCTTGCTCAAAGCTTACTTCAAACTTCCAAAGACTATCAACGATTGGTTTTCCACGAAGCCGAGTAGCTCAGCTTCGGACACAGCAAATAAACTTTCGAATGACCATTTGCGTAACCAAAAGCAACCTAGTCAACCCAAAGACCAACATGGAGCTTCATTCCAATTGAAAGAACTACCAAAAGTCAAAAATTTGGGTGGGCAAGACCGGAGGAACTTGAATCAGTACCATTATGAAGATATCGATGACAGTCCACTGGTCGACAATAATATTTGGGTCACAAGGCACGTTATAATCTCTAGATAGACAAGGGATTGATTATCAATCCTTTTCGTAGCTCCTTCATGTGCGCTGCTTTACAATTTACTCTTCACAAACGGTTTCTTGCTTTTTGAAGTGAGGTATCCATGGAAATTGTTTGACTGTATGTTTACACCTAGCACTTACCTTTTTATCATCCAATTCATTCTTCGTTGCGAATGCATTCATTCATATTCCTGTCCAGAACTCTGATTTATTTACATGAATGATTAGTTGAGATTGAAAAGAGAATACCAATGCGAACCTTTCACCGTCCATGTTTTGGTTCGCCAAAAGTTGTTAGCTTCGCTACAGTTGAGCTTCACTACATCTTCAAGCATGCACTGTTTTT
The DNA here is from genome assembly GCA_002162495.1 of Myriosclerotinia curreyana. NCBI lineage: Eukaryota > Fungi > Ascomycota > Leotiomycetes > Helotiales > Sclerotiniaceae > Myriosclerotinia > Myriosclerotinia curreyana. Next base: position 62,862 of record NGKJ01000031.1, on the reverse strand, counting down.
TAAAGAGAGTTCCTCTCCTCATCATAGACTACTTCAAATGATTTGCCAAATTTCTTCCTGCTTTTTGGGTGTGATAGACTTCTCATTTGCGCTAGAATATGATACACTATCTTTTTCAAACATTCGATGAGTGTTTTTTGAGCGATGAGGGAAGACAAGTGCCAGTCAGATAGATGCGAAGAGTCGAGAGTTTCCTCCGATACTGGAAATTCTTCCAACTTAAATAAGGTCATTGCAAAAAAAATCATTGTCAGCGTTTCGAGCACCCCATCTCCGTCCTTTCTAGTCTTATCCTAGGCCCAGGATGGAACTACCATAATTGTCGAGTTTTCCCCATACCTTTTCTTCGCTCGCTTTTGAAAAAGATTATCATGCTTGTTCTTTTGGAGATCGAAAATATATATCTTAATCTTTATTTTTTATTCTCTTAATCATTGTTAACAATCTCCAACTAGATTTTTGTCCTCTTGTCTTCTAAACATATCCTATCCTCCTTTTCCTTCAGATGAGAGCCATCTTGTCTATTCTAGCTCGGAGAGGATGGGATGGGATACTCGAAACGCCATTCATTGTTTGAATATGAGCTGGAGAGCTGGGCTTCTTACGTTCCGTTATATGCAAACAAGCCCATAGTCTCCCAGGTATTAGAATATCAGATCTGGCTATCAGATGAAGACTACACCAGCTTCTATACCCGATTCATCATCTCAATTCTTATCAATATTCATCGATATTTGCACTTCCCACTTTGCGCTTTGTTGAGCGAACAAAATTAATCAATCGCCAACATGTCAGGTTTCAAAAGAGATTGGGCATCTTCAACTAAATCTACTTCTATTTTTTTGGAATTCGAATTGAACCCAAGGAGATACATACCAAAGTGACTCTAATTCGCTCACTGACGAATGATGAAACCAGTGATGATGAGGTCAAGAAGGAGTTCATAATCTTCAAAGAAGTAGCGAAGAGAGCGAAAAATAATGTGTTACCATAAACGCCACAAGATTCAACCATCTATCGTACGTAGTGATAAGGATAAATGGTATACCTTGATCCAGGGCTACTGTACGTGGTATGGTATTGTTAAAAAGCACAGGCTGTCGGGATTGAGGAAGATGAAACAGAAGTTTACTGCTGTTGCTTGATAGGAGAACCCCTTTAAGTTTTGAATGGCAATATTGATTAGCGATACCCGAAGATGACCAATTTCATATAGACGGTTGATTTCATGCTCAGGTGAATTTTATATTCAAAGTCTGGTGAATCTTCTAGAATAATTGAATATTTCCCAAAAGAACAGGGTATGGGTACAGGAGCTCGGTTGTAGCCTCATGTCGCCTACACACCGATAAGGTATTTACATGCTTGAACAATCAAAGCCATGTTCTACATCCTTCTGCGCATTCATTATGGTATATCCTCATGTTGAAGTTCTACTTCGAATGCCGAGCTTCGTAGAAAATTAGGAATAAGACTAATGTAATCATTCTCCTTCCGTGAAGGCGTCATTGGGCCAAATCCACCACCAAACAACGCAGTCATGAAATCATGTCAACAAACGCCATTACGTTTCTCTCATTACCCGTCCATCATTTCATTTCGTTTCATATCATCATCCAGTCCCCAAGCCCATGAACCCCCTCATCTAGCCGTCATCTCCGCACCATAAACACCCGCACTACCAACACCCAGTCCGGCAGCGGATACAACTCCCCACGTAAGTGCCGCGATTTCCCAATCTTCATCTTCATCCTGGTCACCTTCGGCTGTACTTCTATTTGCGCTAGCTGTAGGAATATACGCGGCATCTTGTTGGGACTTAATAGCTTTCTTAGGGCGGCCCCGACGACGGAGTGGGGTGGGTATATCGGTTCTTCACAGTGATTAGCTATGACACAATTTGGAAAACAGAGTGGGAAAACTTACAATTGAGCAATACTTTCTGCCTCCTCTTTAACCTTCACTCCTGCGTTCTCAGCCTTATTCAACCAAGGAATAACCGTTCGCAAAATCTCATTTCCATCTAGACCTCTTATAGCAGCCCAAGTTCCGAGACTCAAACCCGAAAGGATGACATCATATCCCACGGCCCCTACAGCAGGATGATCTCCGATTGCACCTAGGACTCTTTCAAGAGCTGCAAATGCACGATTCTTATTTGATCGATGGACTTTTTCGAGTGGGTGGAGGAGGCTGTGACGGTAATAATGACTCTCAGGTGTGTTGTATAGTAGAGCCAAGCCGGTAGTTCCAATATGAAGAATGGTTGACATGGTTGAAATAACGCGGAAGATTCTCGTATATGAAGAATAAGCTCCATGCGGTTGATCGTGGGTAGTTCCCCAATGCTCAGGTATGATGTATGGGAGTAATAGTGGTGCGAATTGAAACGAAACCGATAACAATGCTACTGTCCCAAACGAAGGTGTATTTGCAGCGAAGGGTGTCAAAAACAAGGCGCCATAGCCAGAGAGGAGCAAGATAATGTAGAAGGCAGGGTTTGGGAGCCAATTACCCGCTCGTTGTGGAACGATCTTCTCAAACCATGCTCTAAAACATGAATATCAACACCCATCTCTCAATATCTCCAAGCGAAGTACTCACGTATGCACACTGCCGAACACGCTCCTCGTATCCGTCAAGCCATCCACGTTTTCTGGCAATGGCACTGGCGTAAGCAAAATAGCCAGAAACCACAAATTTTGAGCAAACGAGACATTGACGAGCTGGCCCAGGAGAACAAAAGCCCATAAATTCGAGATATTTCTTCGGCGTCCTTCAATTGCAACATAGGTACAAAAAGAAGTCATAGCAAAACTAGCTTGTTGACCCCACCAAAAGTATCTTGCTTTTTCGGCGACTATCTCAAGATTATCGCGGTAGAAAGACGTGTCGTTGAGCCATCTGATGATTTCGAAACGGCCTGGATGTTGGCCTAATCGCAATGCGCCTTTGTCTCCGAAGAAACTGTTGCAGAGGTAAGTTTATGGAGTGAAAGGCAGGTGGCATCTGGGTCTGGTCGGGCAAAGTAGGTGGAACGAACCTATCAGGTAATTCAACACCTCTTTCAGCAGCCCAAACTCTATAGCTCAAGCTCGCACCATTCACACCAAACCATCCAGCAGTGATTAAGCCCAGTAGAGCCAAACTGATGAATATCTTAACATGATCACGTCTCAAAGGCTGACGATGTCTAGTTGCTGATGAGGGTGGAAGCGCTAGATATGAACGGTTGATAGTTCTGACCACGAGAGCGATGAGCCATGATGTTAAGAGTATATGCCCACCTAGTTGTACTGTTGGAAGGATACTATATTTTTGTATCAGTATTCCCGTTTGTAGGTCGTCAAACACTTATGATTTGAGACAACCAAAAAGTCTAGGAATATGAAAGTGAATGCAATACCTCGGATCGTTATCAATATCGACCGGCGCCATTGTGACGACTAAGTTTTCTCAAATCACTACAATCAAAATCAATGCAAAACAAAACAAGTTCATAAAATCATAGAGTATGATAAATTTGGATACGATTTCCCCAGATATTGTTGGCAGCCTTACCTAGATGCTAGTGCTAGTGCTAGCGTGTTTATTGTCCGCTAGCTTCCGCATCATGCAGGCTTTAGGTAACTTAGCGTCATTCAGCCTTGCGTCAAGGCTTTGGTGATGCTGGTCGCAACACATTTCTATATCTCAATCTTGATTGTTAACAACTCAATTCCATCTGCGAGTCTTCATACCCTCTTCTATGAGCTTGATATTGAAGCACAATCGTTCAAAACTTGATTCCTAGTTACGTTTTTGGCCCAAGCTGCACGACCTGTTCAAAAACGCCCCGCCGCCCTACTCAATAACGGTTCTTTCAAAATCCCCGGGGCAGTTTTTTTCAAAGTCCTGGAGTCTTCCTGATTCCAAAACCACAAAGAAGACTATACCTTTCGAAAAATTCCCAGACTTAGTTTTGCCTATAGGTGTGCAATAAAACTTTTAAGGATTCTGAGGTTGCGGTGGGATTGGTGGGTTTGGGTTCGTGCGCACTTCACAATCAACAACGAGATGTATCATCTAGCAAAGGGATTATATCGATATGCTACTAGCAAAGAGGGTTAGTCTCAATACTTTTTTCGGTCTATGTACTCTATGGTTTCGATTCAATGCTGTAATGTTGCGCTGCGCCAATGTGAGCTTGGGAGTGAGGGCAGGCTCCAGTGGAAGTCAGGTCTCAGTTCATGGCAGATTGAATCGCACAAACCATCTCATATCTTTCTCAACCTCTCAAACTTGTTTTACCAGACAATCCTTCTTACGGTTCGCAAACTAACCTTTTCTAGAATACTCCGTCCTCCTTCTCGGCCTCGACAATGCGGGCAAAACTACCCTCCACACCCAAATTAAATCTCTCTATTCCCCGCATAACCCCTCCCCCGCTGACCCCTCTCAACTAAAAACTGTCCCCACCGTCGGCCAAAATGTCTCCACTATCGTCCTCCCAGATATGTATTTGAAAATCTGGGATATCGGAGGTCAACACTCTCTCCGCAAACTATGGCAATCCTATTACACCAGTTGCCATGCCATCGTCTTCATTCTCGATTCTACCGACATCGGATCGGGTGATCTTGCTGACCTAGATTCTGATTCAGGGGATAAAGATGTAGGGAGATTAGAGGAGTGTAAATTAGTATTGGAAGATGTGTTGAAGAGTGTGGAGACGGAAGGGTTACCAGTCTTGGTGTTGGCGAATAAACAGGATAGGGAAGATTGTGTGGAGGTTGTGAGGATTAAAGAGGGATTGGTAAAAAGGGTTTTTGAAGGGGAGGGGGGTGAGGGAATTAGAGATAGTAGGGTTTTACCAGTTAGTGCTTTGGAGGGAACGGGGGTGAGAGAGGCAGTGGAATGGGTGAGGAGTAGGGTTGTTTGGAATAGGGAGGGCAGACCACCTGTTATGCGGTAGAGAGGGGTGGAGTTTGTGGGGGAGGGAGGGTGACCTCTTGGAGATTCAATATCGATGGGAAGAGAATAATACGCGGAGTCAAGGAGAATCGACAAAATATGGGGTGACTGAAATTACCCATGATACGACTAGAACGAGTACGAGAAAAAGACTTTCGAGCGCAGCGAGCTATGGGGATTTGCCCCCAAGAATAGAGCCTATCGAATGACGCTCCGCTGCCGGGCTACTCCGAGGGGCACTGCCGTAGAGGCAAGGCAGACTATATTGAAATCCGGAAGGACTTAGGAGAGGGAATATTGTTTTTGCTTTCTCTTGCTCTAACCCCATCACTCCTTCGTCTACCAGTCCAACATCTCGATTTCATTTCTCAAGCTGTGCTTTGCTTTCTCCTAGAGCAGGCTGACAAGATGGGATACACCAAAAGGCCTGGAGACTCTTGCTTCACACCAATTAGACCACGACTCGGAGGCTCTAGCCGATTCAATGAGCTCCATTCAGTAAAGAAACTTATGCGTTTGAGTTCATCTGCGATATTCCAATTCTAAAACTGAATCCGGGACTAGACATCTCTTTTGGGGGAGTGATATGTTATAGACTGAAAGGCGGAGAGAGGTAGATTTGGTTCTGATTTGATACTATGGACAGGTGTGGAGTTTATCGGGCGTTTACTTATTACTCGGACATACTTGGAAGTGGAAAAGAAACGAATGGATAGAATCGGTCTATGGTATTATGATATATACAATTTAAAGCAAAAATCTAGAACCTTATACTCACAACACTGTTCGCACTCTTTCTCAAACATCAGTCATTCAGTATCGATTCATGTTTCCATATGCTGCTATATTAAGCGAATGTACGAAATATATGATATCACTTCTATACCCAACTGGAAAATATACTGTATAATACTTTTCAATGTCTTACTGATGATTTATCAATTAAGTGATCTCTCAAAGTTGAATGTTTGACTTGACCATTAATAATAATCAGCTAAATTCCTCTTTCATACTATTAGATAATTTATTAGATCCCTATAATTTCAAATCGGTGTGTATTATTTTGATGAGCTCTCAGTTTCATATAAGCATTATGTATTATGTATCTCAACTCCTAACTTCAACGGTCAACCAGCTTTGCTTCATGTATCATTGTTATACCTGATATATATAGGTACTTAGTATTCCTTCTCAACATGCAAAATATTCACCATCTCTTTCTCCCCCCAATAACCTCACACATAGATCCCGTCTTCTATATCCCAAGTCCACCATCCTGACTTCACTGATCTCCTCTCTCCTATTCCATAGTTTTCATTATATTTTCAATATATCACTCCTCCTATTGTTTCATTCTATTCCATTCCATTCCATTCCCCTCCCAGCAACCTCAAACACCACCTCCCTCATCCACCCCAACCTAGGAACCCCGAACCTTTCAATTTTCAAATCCTATCTCCCTATCTCCCCATCTCCCAATCTCAATCTAAATTCAAATTCAATCTCAATCCCCTATCCCCCATCTCTCAAACTCCAATCTCAAACTTAAACCTCACCGCCCATCCCATAGGATTCCCATCCGACATACCCATCCCAGCTCATCCCAGCCCTAGAAAATTCTCGAACAATAATACCCAACCAAACCAAACCGAACCGAACCCCTAAAAATTCAAAAAATTCAAAAAATCAATGTCCTCCGCGCTCAAGCTCAAAACTTAAAAACTTAAATCTTAAACTTAACCCCCATCCTTCAAAGCTCCATCATCCATCCCACTATCCACCATCCACTCGCTCACCTCCGACTCTCAAATCCCCAATCCCCAATCCCAAATCTCAATCCCAAATCTCAATCCCATTTTCCAGATGCCAGATCCTATCTTCCAGATCCCAGATCCCAGATCCAGTTCAAGCAACTAGCACCAACACTAGCAACTAACCCAAACTCAATATCAAGCCACGTAGCTAAGTTAGATAAGCATAATCTAGCATCAACCTCTCTCTCCCCATGCTCAATATCCTCAATATGCTCACCCTCGCTTCCCCTTCACCCTCGCCTCACTCTCTCCTTTCCCCCCAACCATCCGTCCGTCCCTCTCCCTCCTCTCATCCCCATCAACCCATTCATCCATCCATCCACTCACCCACTCACCCACTCACCCACTCACCCACCCACCAAATCAACCTCTTCAACCTTCAAGATTACAATTTACATTCTTCTTACCACTCAAGTGCTCCAATACTTTGGTTTGTTTGGTTTGGATACCGTGGGATTTTGATTATACACCAAATAAGCCCATTGAATGATCATTGACTGATTAAACACTTTGTGATTAAGATTAAGATTGTAACATCTTGGCGAGATTACGAAGTATACTAAGATGTTATTGAGATTATATTGAGTTTGTATCAAGAGAATACCAAGATACTACTATGATTTTTATATATATTATATAGTCCTACTAAAACAAATCCCAACATCCAATAATATCCAACATCCAACATCCAACATCCAACATCCAACCAAAAGCCCGCCCCAAAAGTTAAAACATCAATAAATTTCAAGAGTTATTATTAGTATATTTATTTTCATTTTACTTATTCTATTCTATTCTATTCTATCCTATTTTATCCTATTTTATTCTATTTTATCCTATTCTATCCTATTCTATTCTATTTTATTCTATTTTATTCTATTTTATTCTATTTTATTCTATTTTATTCTATTTTATTCTATTT
>NGKJ01000031.1:35336-54235 GCA_002162495.1 Myriosclerotinia curreyana | reverse complement strand
TCTCCCCCTCTTCACCAAACCACCAAATCACCAAATCACTAAATCACCAAATCACCAAATCACTAAACCATCAAACTACCAAACGAACCAGGGGAAGAGAAAGCATCACGAGGTATTCTAAAAGCATACATACCTCAACTCTCCCCACTCAAACCTCCCTACTCAAACCTCCCTACTCAAACCTCCCTACTCAAACCTCCCTACTCAAACCTCCCTACTTAAACCTCCCTACTCAAACCTCTCCTTTCAAACCTCTCCTTTCAAACCTCTCCTTTCAAACCTCTCCTTTCAAACCTCTTCTTTCAAACCTCCTCGCTCAAATTTCCTTACTCAAACCTCCCCACTCAAACCTTTTTGCTTGAACCTCCCCGCTCCCCGCTCCCCGCTCCCCGCTCAAACTTCCCCGCTCAACCACCCCCCCTTCCCTCCCCTAACACCTTATCCCTATACATTTCTTTTATCTTTATTTCCATCTTCATTATATTATATCATATCTTTATCTTTATCTTTATCTTCATCTCCATCTCATTACATTATATCACATTATATCACATTATATCACATATCATCACATCATATATTATCACATTACATATCATCTCCATCTCCATCTCTATCTCTATCTCCATATCCATCTCCATCTCCATTTCCATCTCCATCTCCATCTCCATCTCCATCTCCATCTCCATCTCCATCTCCATCTCCATCTTCATTTCTATCTTCATCTCCATCTTCATCTTCATCTCTATTTCACATCACATTACATCACATCACATCACATCACATCACATCACATTACATCACCATATCCATTAATCGTAACATATATATATTAACATTAACGAAAACTCAAATAACAAAACTTCAATAACAAAACTTCAATAACAAAACTTCAATAACAAAACTTCAATAACAAAACTTCAATAACAAAACTTCAATAAAAAAAACTTGTTTCTCATCTTTCATTGCAGCAAGAGTATTTATCTATCTATTTATCTATCTAATCTAATTACCTATGCAAGGCAAGGCAAGGCAAGGCAAGGCAAGGCAAGGCAAGGCAAGGCAAGGCAAGGCAAGGCAAGGCAAGGCAAGGCAAGGCAAGGCAAGGCAAGGCAAGGCAAGGCAAGGCAAGGCAAGGAAATCAAAGCCTAGTATGCAGCTAGGCAAGGCGAAGCGAGGTAAGGTAAGGTAAGGTTAAGCAAGGTGAATAAATGAATAGATGAATAGATATATTCATTAGTATAGACTAGCTATTCCAGCCAGCCTCACATGTTTCTTCCTGTGCCTCATTTCATTCAATGTACTCGAGTTCTTCGATCCATACCATGCTATCGTTCCCGCGGTATTGAATTTCATTCATCCATCCCTATCCACCCATCCTTCCTATCCATCCTTCCTATCCATCCATCCCTCCTATCGATCCTATCCATCCATCCGCCCATCCATCCATCCACCCATCCATCCACCCATCCCTACCCATAACCTCCATCGCCATTCCTAATACGCCATCCAATAGAAAAACTTAAAAGACTCCCAATTCCTATATCCCCCATTCATTGACCTATATCAGAAGTCTAGATGATATAAAAAAGCAAACGATTGCCATCAAAACCCCACGCTAAATCAACAGCAACGCAAAAAGCAAAAAAATCAAAAATGACCATTAGTCTAAGATGTTTAGAAAGATCTCTCTCTGCTCAAAAAAAAAACCTTATCAAAAAAATCAAAAGACGAGTAAAGGTACTAGTAGATTGCTCAGGCTCAAAGGCTCAGCAAGAAAAAAAAAAATCGAAACGCAAGGTGAATCTTGGGGTATTCAACGGGACTGAAAGCAGTAGACTAGCAACGCTAAATCAGACGAGCAAGAAAACTTTGAATTGTTGAAAAAGTGGCTGGTGGTGTGTAAAAATCATTAAACGATCTTACATCTCTCGATCAAATCGGCCGTTTCTTGTCGTCAATGTGGTATCAAAAAAAAAGGGAATTCGTAGAATTCGTCAAAGTCCAAAGGATATGTATAATTCGATGATTCATTTAAAAGGTGCTCCAGTGCCAATCTCTTGGGACACTTGCAGGAAGACTCTCGGCTGGACCTTTCAATTGTTGTCCAAGAAGATTATCAACTGCTCTGCCTCTAACGCAATTGACAACTGGAGTTGTAGGAGTGCTAGGTTCGTCTTGAGAACTTTCACTGTTGGATCGACTGGATCGTGCAATGGACCAATTTTTATATTCGTACCAGCAGTGTTGGCAAGAGCGGCTTTGTGTACCCTTTGGGTGGTAATTGGCATCTTGATTAAGAGGAATTGTATAGCCAGAGTGTTGATCGCAAAAGATGTTCCCACAGCGCCGACAATGATGCCGCCTTGTAAAGTAGGTGAAGTATTTTGTACAGGTTGTTTCATCGCAGATGGAGGATTCGGCATCAGGCTGAAGAAAAGGTTAGCATCCTGTCTTTGTAGATTTTATAAAGTAAAAATTTGAACATGTTGGTATGCAAGGTGGATATTCTAAGAAGCACGCGACCCAGCCAAGCGATCAAGAACTTTGTTTGCATGGCTAGACATGGATTATTTGTCCATTGCGGATTCCAAGCACGTAATATCCATCAAGGTATTGCAACATTTGTTTGCAAAAGTTACAAATACCCCGAGTTCCTCCCAAAACTTTCTGAGAATAACAAAGTATCTTCACATTCTTGCAGATTTCGCAGATTTCGACGTTTGCTTCAAGATATACAATTTAGGAAACTTTGCTAACATACCTTCCAGTGATTTCTTGTTGGTAATGCTGTCACCTTGCCAAGACCCTCAACAATCCATTCCGATTCAGTTATTGCGCCCAATCCAAACTTTCCACTATCTCCAGTCGACCTTCTAGTCAATGTTGTTGCGCTCTCCAAATCATCAAAGCTGCTATGCATACTTTGAGGTGGAGTAAGCGGTGATGGCTTCATCATTCTCTTGGGTGGATCTGTGGGTCTCAAAACTGCTGGCACATACAATGGCGACTTGGGTGGTCTCAATTGTCGGGTATGTGCTGGTAAATAGTTTGGAAGTCCACTTCTTGGAGAGATGGGTGAAGCATTATTAGGAGTTGGCGGAGTAGTATTTGTCGGGGAAATTTGTTGACTGTTATAGAGAGTATATTGGGAAGGAGAAACCGTGAAATTTTGTACAGGCATTGCGAAATCCGTTGCCATGATTCTCGATTTCTCTATTGTTGAGTCGTAAGTGCTGATAGGAGGAGGGTAGGAAGTCTGTTGATTTCTTTCGAAGAACATGAATTTCACTTTCAGGTTAGAAAGTTGATTTGTAAAAGAGAGAAGGGAAAGTTTGTGAAATGTTGCTTCTGATTCGTATCGGTGAAGGCGAAGGCGAAGGCGAAGGCGAAGGCGAAGGTGGAAGGTGGAAGGTGGAAGGTGGAAGGTGGAAGGTGATTCAAGGTAGGAGAGAGAGACCGAACGGCGGCGATGTGTTGTACACCTCTCAAGATACTTATTAGATTCAAAGATGCGGTTATCGTAGGCCTTATTAAATTTAAAGCCTCGGGGGAGGGGAGAGTATCGTAGGACAAAAAGTTCCGAGTTGGTGGTTCGAAGGTTATATCCAACTGATGATTGATCAATGGAATTATAATGAATGTATGGTTGGTTGATAAGTTGTCTGTTGGGTGATTATTATTATGTATTGTGTAGTGTAGTGTTGTATTGTATTGTAATGTATGTATTGGTAGGTATTGTGTTGAATTGTGTTGAATTGAATTGAATTGTTTGTGTTGTATTGTCTTGTATTGTCTTGTATTGTCTTGTATTGTCTTGTATTGTCTTGTCTTGTCTTGAATTATACTGTACTGTACAACTTCGGGTGTAGAAGAGGAAAAAAGAATATAAAATCTTGGAATTCTGGATTTTATTTGATCTTTTAGGAATTATTGTCGGGTTATCAAATCGATTGAGTGGTTATCTGAAATGCTCGATCCACCAATTGAACTGATGATGCAAATGCAATGCAGTGAATAGGTAATAATGCAATGAATGCAATACTTCTTTCAAGGATTACTGTAATGGTACAATGCAATGACTAGGAAGTGCACTGTTAGAATCCGATGTCTTAGATAGAAATAATGAGATAAGAAGAGTAGGATAGAGGTAGGGTAGTCTTGATATGTCGTACGTACTTTGTATTAATACAAGTTAAAAGGTTAAAAGTTGAAGGTTGAAGTTAAAAGGTTGAAGTTAAAAGGAGTAATAAGACTAAAGTATTTAAATTGATATAAAAGTATATATAAAAAATAAGTACTGGTAGGTATTCAAGTAGATAGATGTAAAATGTAAGGTGTAAAGTGTATAAAAGAAGTTAAGACTTGAAAGTTGATTTGGAAGAAAGGGTTGAAGTCTTTCTTTCCAATTGGCTTTACCGGTACTCTTTAACTTGAGTGAGAAGAAGAGATCCGGTTGAAGAGAAGTTATCGATTATTGTTGTAGTTGTTGATGTTGATGTTGATGTTGATGTTGATGTTGATGTTGATGTTGATGTTGATGTTGATGTTGCTGTTGCTGTTGCTGTTGCTGTTGATGTTGTTGTTGTTGAGATGAGTATGAGCATTGAGGGGACTAATCTGATATGTAGGTATGTTACATAGAATGGAGTGGGGTGGAGAGGTGGAGAGATTGAGAGGTGGGTGGAGAGGGAGGTGGAGAGTGATAGAGAGTGATAGACAGTAGATGGATGAAGCTAAGATATGGGATGCTGGAGTAGTGAAAAGATCTAGTAGTAAGCTGAGCTAGACTGCAATCTGTACTGTAGTACCGGTACGTACTGGTAATCTCGAAGAGTCGAGGATCTTCTTCTTTCTAAAGTCTACAGAGTCGACTAATAATAATAATAATAATGATAATGATGATGCGTATGTAACCATACAAGCAGGGTTAACCATTTTAAGGTTATTTTAATACTTGAATTTGCTCCATTATTTATAACTTATAAGGCTTAACTAAGTAGGTATAACTAAAAGTGGATATATATATATCAATCAAGCGAATTAAAACATATCCGAATATCATCCGAAGAGTTGTTAAGATTAGCGTGATTCAATTTGGTAAAAGAATACGGGAGTAGTATAAATTATTATATCATACAAGAAAGAACCCAGTAGATTTATGTTTATGTTAATTATGGCTATGCCTAGGTAGTAAGTAGCTCAATACATCTCCGAGAGGCTAGAGTTAATAATGAAGTTCTCGCCAATTTTGATCTTGATCTACCTAGGTACCGTACCTAGGTAAAGTAGGTAAGCATCAATGACTAGGGTTTGATTGGATATTATCATATTCACTTCTTTTAGTATCGGCCAAAGCATGACAAGATCATAATGGACCAATAGTATACTCTGTAATAATATTATTATTATTAGATACGACTTACAGTAACTTAGCATCGGTAACTTAACACTCTAAGCTAACTACTAGGATTAAAGGAGTTCGTTGCCGAGATATAAGCCCAAATATTGAAGAATATATTTATTTCCCTTCTAGGACTCATGATTTACAATAGTACTTAAAGTAAAAGGAGTTGAAAAAGAATAAATACCTAGTCTTAATCAATAGATGTAAAAGAAAATGAGAATATTAATAGAGATATTAAACAATTAAGCGGTCAATAAAACATAAATCCCATATCTCTCACAAATAAGTATCATATCACATATCAATTTCACATGCAATAATACCTAACAATCATCAGCCTCAAAATCTCTTTTAATCTCTATCTCGCTCACCTTAGTCATCTACCTTTCTTTGGTAAAAGTAGGGATCGACTACCTATTCAATCACATCACATCAACTGTCGCGTGCGCACAACGCTAAAATCAAAAGATTAAAAAGCTAAAACCAAGGATCTCATTATTCTTCGAATTTTAATTGGTGAGCCAAGACTTTTCTTATCAGAGAAATTTCATTGGTTGATGATTTTGGATGAATATAGGTAATTGACGTCGGTTAGCGGATATTGAAACTTATACAGTTATAACTCGACTGGGTATTCCGTAGAGGGGGTGGTTACGAAGTAGGTAGGTATACAAATTATTCTTGTTGGTTGGTTGGTTGGTTGCTCTTGTAGTCTTAAGAATGGAGAATGGAGAATGGAGAATGGAAAATGAAGAATTAAAACTTTGATCAAGAACTCCGTTTCATGAAAAGAAGAGAACCGTCAATTCCAAACTCCTTAGAAGTTAGAACCTAGATTCGCTTATTTACTCGGTACTTAAGTAGCTTACTGTAGATAGATATACTACTTACTAAGTATAAGTCTATCTAAGCATCAGTATTGTAAATTCAAAAATGACAGTTTATAAGTAACAATTATAATCTCTTCGCCTTCACTATCTAAGTCTATCTAAGAACAAACCTCTACGTGAAAAGTTTAAAGCTTAAAGCATAATACTTTCCCTTATTTAAACTTTTCTACTGTATACCAATAATACCGGTAAATGAATCTTGATTCTTAACACCTTGCCTTTCGGTTGATACCATCATACATATCATCATACAGTTCATACCACCTCTCTCCGTAACCCCATAACATGAATTTCAAACCCTCTTACAATGATGCTGTACGTGATCAACACAACTCAACACAACACACAACACAACTCAACTCAACTCAACTCAACTCAACTCAACTCAACTCAACACAACTCCAACTCCGAAAAACTTCGTGACTCGCGAATATCGCGGCGATTATCGGACTTTGAAATGCGGTCGCTCATATATTTATCACTGTGCAGCTGTTGGTTGAGGCCCGTCCGCTTTGGAATAAGGTCCACCGTCCAACGTCCAAACGAATCCAGCTAGCTAGGTATACTAACTATACCGTAGTCACCCCCTCCACCCACCAAGATCCATCCATTCATTAAACCCTCATGACATAATTACTAATTATTAGTTCCATATTCTCAATTTCTTAATAGCCGACAAATTTCCCAATTCCAATCCATCCCCGGAAGATCTACGGTATCTATCAAACGATTTCAAACCGTTGCAGCGGAGTGTTACTCTAGAGTCTAAACTGCATTAATCGTTAGTAGGAACGTCTACTCCGTACCCGTGCCGCTAGACGAATGCCAAAAATACTGACCAGTGGTCATAAAGGTACATACATACATTCTCTACTGAAAGTAACACTACTAATTATTGTTTGCCGAGACCATATCAAGGGTCGAGAACTTGAGAGCATATTAATAATCGGTGCGACTTCTCAAGATCATCGCAAGAAAAGCATTTCCATTAACTACTGTCTAATGACGATGTACGAATTGAAGATCATGTATGTATGTAAGTTGTAACGAATAATAGAGTTCAGGGACCTATTGATGGCCCTTCATAATTGATTGATCCAGATTTTCCCCTCGAGTTTCAACCACCCAACGGTCATCTCGCAGCCCGCAGGTCAACAGAAACTCTGGTACCGAATCTCCTGCGAAATCATGGGCTTATGGGCTCACGGGCTGTTTGTTAACTGCAAGAAATGCAGAAAAGGTGGTGTTACTGTGGGGTATTGAGGAAGGCGATGGGGACTTATTCGATTCCTTCTATTCAACACGATACCTTCTATTCGATACCTTCAAAAGGTTCAGGAAAATATGTACAGAATCGGATGAACCATTCGATCACTGCCTTATTTTGCTTCTTTTGTGGATTTATTGACAACTCAATATTGGTGGCAAAAACATCAACCCAAACAGCGCGTAGCCCTGAAAGTTTGCGAAGATCTTTGTTATCGTTTCTCCGTTTCCTGTTGTAGCTTGCTTTTTTTTTCTTTCCCGCGAACTTTCTTACGCATCTTAACCGGATGAATTCTGGCACTTGAGATGAAGGTGGAAATTTATATTGGGCCCTAGTGTGGATCTCAAGTTCTCAACCCCTCCAAAAATGCGCCCCCATTCTTGGACATTTCCGCTCCGTTTCTTTTGATGCTTGTTGTTTGCAGTAGCGGATCCTTTTCACTCTTTGGTATACTAGGTATATAGTACGGTATAGGCAAGAGAGTGTGCATTAGCGTGTACTCAATGAGTGCATGGACAAATTTGGATCGTGAAAGCTTCAAAAGTGTTTGAAATGGATTCATTCCTAGTCATGCGGAAGTTTAGATTTTCAATTGTAAATGGCTGTTGCCAGCTGGGGGCAAGTCTTGGGGAAAGACTACGCGGCGCAAGAATGTTCTTCCCAAAGGAAACCTGTCCCGGATCTTAGGGCAGGAAGTGGGTGCATGTTTCAAACTTTCAAACTTGTCGTCGTAAGAAGACTTGAGAGGGATTTTTGATGCCATCCATTTGTTTCTTTTTCTCTTTTTTCTCTTTCTTGCCTAAATCAAGGGTCTTCCGCGGAAAACGCGGGTTTTGACTCTTGAGGTTTGTATACGCATTCGCCCCATTGCTGCATGAGCGGGCCATCGTCAAAATCAACATCCCGTAGCCTTTCAATATTTTTCCATCATCAGAACTTCAGAAGTCGTTCTTTGCTCGTGTACAGTCAACATTATTGCAATATTGCAATATTGCAATCCTGATATACTTGTCGAACCTCGAAACACTTGGACGTCGGGATAAATCCTGACCGACAACCCGCTGAGAAACCGGGTTCTCAAAGGGGTTCGTGAATCGTGATAGCATGCCGTCTTTCAGGGATGATCAAGTCTCCATGGGGAAGCTCCATGCCCTTGTGGCAATCCCGGGGACAGAAAATCTTGTGATATCATAGCCGTATCTGTTCATGTCTCCTTGCCGATCCGTGGTGGTGCATCTCCATGAAGGAATGAGTATGTGCGAGATCGGTATTGAATCGAAACAAGTTTGTTTCTCATCACATGTTTTGAGAGCAGTATGATATGGGGACTTCCTTTTGTTGATTAATGACAGTTCCGTATGTGGACTTTATACTCCGGTCCAAAAAGAGTACCTTAGTCATGAGGACAAAGTTGACGTGCGAGATGCATCGTATAATACTTTAAATTTAAATTGAGGACAACGTGTTATATGTCAGAATACCATATTCGCGGTGGTAAGGTAAGATTTCACTTGATAAACGAAAGAAAATGGCTGCTCTCCCACGAATTCTTGGAAGTCTACTGGCCGTTGCCTTCTAAATCGAATACTCACGTGCTAACTTGCCGAAAAAGGAAAGAACGATTCTCGTTCACGCTAACGCGAAGATATCTCATTTAGATTTTGTGCTTCTCAAAAAGTTTTCTCCTGTTCCTTTAAATTTTCTTTTCTTGTTTCTTTCTTCTCCTTCACGGATGCTAGGTACTTTTCCGTGCCGCAACTCTACTTTATACACTTGCTCTAGTATAGTAATAGGCCAAGCTTCGTCATTCCTCGATGACTCCATCGAAATTATCTTGTTAATTCCAACGTCGGTTCAGCTCATCTACCGCGCCGGTGCAACCATTATGACATGGAATTCATGCGGATATCCGAATTGCACCATATGGTTGGAAAGGATTTCTCCCATTTTGTGGCGCGTGATATGGTGGTGAACAATTCGACCCGACCTCCTTAATTGCGGAAAGGTATTGTATCACCTGTTTTTCCTTGTTTTCCTTGTTTTTCCCCAATCTTTTTGAGCGGAGGCTATAGCGGTGACGGCATTAAAGAAATATTATTATTGGTATGGTTGTCTCCCAGAAAAACAAACACTCTCGCTGCCCAAACCTGCGGCAGAACGTTACAGGGGATATCCGATTATTGGTGAAATAAATGCGAGTTTCCGCTTCTACCAATCTTACCCAAAATGCACTCAGTCTCGAGCAACCTTCCAACAGCACCATGTCTTTAGGACAGAAAAGTAAAGTTAATGCGGGGTCAAGCTATGTGTAGGTGGCCGTTTACTTGCTTTTATAGTGATCATCGTGTATCTACTTTGATTAAGCAAACGAAGTTGGGGCCTCCATTCGTCATCCATGAATGAAAACTCTTATAACCATTAATAAAACAACCTGTAGTGCCTTTGTTTTATTGTGTACTTTTAAAACATCCCGAGAGTAGAAATCATATCTAAAATTATCTTCATTTGTGTCAATTTCGAGCCTTCTCGCTAGAGCATTTGATTCTGATTTACACTCTCAATTTTCCCGAAGACGCTGGTGGCTATAACGAGTAGTATGGCTAACCGCCGAGGTGACAATGGAAGGCGAGGATGGGGTGAAAGTGATGGAGAAGATGACAATTGGAGAGGTAGCGGTAGAGATTCTGGTAGGCAAAACAATCAGAGCGTAGGCTCACATGGTCGCGGTCGTGGCAATGGAGAAAGAGGTCTGAGGAATGGTAATCATTCAGAAAAATTGTGCCATCAATTTCAGAACACAGGCAGTTGCAATCGTGGCTCACGATGCAGATTTTCTCACGAAAACTCGAATGCTGATGAAGTACCTCAGCAACCTCGTATAAGACCCGAGGAGACATTGGACCAGCGGGAAGCTAGGAACAAATATTTGAGTTGGAAGCGCCTCATCAAGTCGCATCCCAGATCGAATGATATACATACAATAAAAATCTTGTGGGAAGGTGCTCTTGAAATTCTGGATGGTGAGGACCGAGACTCCAAGCAAATGCTCCCTCAAGATCTAGACAATGACGACTTTTTTGGTCGTGAACACATTCGAGTCCTTTTGGAGATGATCACTCACACGAATGGCGCCGGAACATTTGTCGAACTCGTTCAGCCATTTATGAATGTCATGACACATCAAGCATTATTGGACTGCTTATCCGTCGACACTTGTGTGGGAAATCTCTACAATTTCATCAGTGGCAGCAATGGATCTCGTGCAATTCCATTTTTCCAAACTCTAGTCGCCAACTTGCTCGAGATGCACTACTCCTTCAACACCGTGTCAAAAGATAGCATCGAAATAACTCTAATCACGATTTCTACTTTCCTTCGGGAACTCGTCAAACGAGAACGGCGTGCATTATTCCATGATGACCTCCCCGATATCGTAAATTCTTTGGAAACGTCCGTGGGTATCATTGGTGTCGATCGAACATCAGCAACTTTTGCAATAATACCTTCTCGAACTCAAGAAATTCAAGGGATGATAGCCCGAGCTAAGGGACTCCTTCACCAGGAAGACCAACAGCAAGTCCGGGGCGTCTCTACAACTGCCGTGCAATCAACATATCCTCGTGAGATCGTTCCACCTTATGGAAGGCATGACAACGACCAAATGGACATCACCGATATCAAGATTCTGCCGACCGAGGAAGAAATCCGTAGCGAAACTGTGGAGTTTCTTCCATCTACGGATCTTGATCAACCTCACTTCCTTGTGGACCCTGCAGCAAGACTTTTGGATACACATTTTCGATTGTTAAGGCATGATATTTTCGGTGAACTGAAGTCCGCTCTGAGTGGTCTTATTACTGCCATCGAGACAGAGCCCTCGCTCTTGGATAATTCGAAGTTCAATCTTGCAAACATCAGAGCACACTATTATGCAAAGGCGCAAGTCGCTGATATCACTTTCAATCGTCGACGAGGTCTGGAGGTCCAAGTTTCATTTGTTCAGCCTCCACAATTGACTAAAAAATCCCAATTGGAGAAGCGGAAATGGTGGGAAGAGTCAAAGAGACTCGCCGAGGGCGTCTTGCTTTGCTTGCTCTCATTCAACGGCACGAAATGCTCCCCATTATTTCTGACCGTCACAAAGAAGTCAACAGGCCTCGATTCAAATTACAGCATGGCCTCGCACAATTCACAAGCGATAATCACTGCAAAACTTGCCACTCGGAACCCAAAAGATATCGAGAGCCTGACGCTACTGAACTCCGGTGCATTTGCAGGGATTCTGGTAGAACTTCCTGGTGTGATACTCGCCACTTTCACACCTATTCTCGAGAACCTTCAAGACATGCAAAGACTGAATCGATTGCCTTTTCGCCAATGGATTCTCCCTGATCGACGAGGTTTTGGAGATGCAGCAACTCTGGATGTACCACCTCCACTTTATGCTCGTGGAGCAAGATTTGCATATTCGCTAAATTCTATATTGAAAGATCAGTCTGGAGGTGACTTGCTAATTAATACTTCAGAAGCCACGGTCAATGATGCCGATCTCATTGATGAGATTGAACAAAGAACTGAATTAGATCGTGGACAAAGTGAGGCATTACTTGCTGCTCTCCTCCGAGAATTCTCTCACATCCAGGGACCCCCGGGGACAGGAAAATCTTTTCTAGGCGTTAGACTTGTCAAAGTCTTACTAGCATGCACGAAGGCGAGACTTGGTCCTATAATCATTGTGTAAGTAACATGCTGTTTTATTCATGGCTTGCAAGCGGTACAGCGATGGGGCCTCTAAGTCTCCTAGCTCATATACTAACTTAATTCTCGCGCAGTTGCTATACGAACCATGCTCTAGACCAATTCCTTGAGCACCTGGTACAATCCGGCATCGAGAAAGTAATTCGAATAGGCGGGCAAAGTAAATCAGACATTCTAGCTGGAAAAAACCTTCGTGTGGTATCTCGATCTGAGAGTACAACGCGGCCTGAAGGCCGTACACTTTGGGACACTCACTCGACTTTGGAAAACGAGGAAAATCTCGTTGAAAACCTTCTCCGACAGTTGAATGGACTAAATGGCTATCCAAGTTGGAGATCCCTGAAAAATTACGTCGTTCTACACCATCCTCAGATCTATCAGCAATTTGATCGTTTTGATGAAGATGGCTTTGAAACTGTGGGTTTACCTTTTTCTAAAGTTCCAGGTTTGGCTTAGATCCTTTAGATATGTTTTGGTTATTGTAACTTGTTATATACGACTCCTATGCAATTATCTCATTCATGCTAATGGTCTGCTAATGGTCAACAACAAGGTCGGCGAAGAGCCTTTCGATTTATGGCTCAGGTATAATACCGATCTGCAAGGGCAAGCCCCAGACTTTCTAGAAGCACATTCGATAGACGACTTGATAGACATGGCAAGTGTCAATGTACACGCACTATACGGCAATGAAAAGATTACCCTTGTTAGACACTGGGCAGAAGAAGTGCGCAAAGAAATTACCGATGAGTTGCTTGAGTCCATAACTCGCACCGAGAATCTTAATCAGGCGATACAGAATGTATATTCCGATGTAGACCGACGTGTCTTACAAGGAGCGGACATTATCGGGGTAACTACGACTGGTCTCGCGACTAAAATGTCTACCTTGAGACACGTTAAAGCTAAAGTGATCGTTTGTGAGGAAGCGGGAGAGGTGCTTGAGGCTCATATGCTGTCTACACTTTTACGTAAGTTTTTTCTTTCATATAATAAGAACAATATAGGTTCAGAAATTTTCAAAGGTGATTATCTCTCAGACTAACGATTTTCTGTTTTCCAGCAAGTGTTGAGCATGTTGTCTCTATCGGGGATCACGAGCAACTCCGCCCCTCAACCAACAATTATAACTTATCCTTGGAAAGTCAAGCAGGAGCTCCATATAAGCTAGACCGCAGTCAGTTCGAGAGATTGTCTGTGGGCGAGCCTGGGCGGCTCACACTCCCCGTGGCTCAATTGAATATTCAGCGTCGTATGCGCCCTGATATATCGAGACTAATCAAGAAAATATATCCTAGATTGGTTGACCATAACGTCACTAAGGTTCTTCCGGATGTTATTGGGATGCGAGATAATGTAAGTGTCACTTGATCTCTTTGTGGATTACAAGTATCTCGAAGTTCTTTGTGTTCCTTAAGAAGTTGCTCACATTCGATACAGACTTACTGGCTTGACCACAAGAACTTCCAAGACAACGCGAATGGTGACGATGCTGATAGGAAGTCCCACAGTAACGTTTGGGAAGTTGAGCTGACAGCAGCACTCGTCAGGCACATAGTTCGACAAGGGGTGTACAGTAGTAGCGATATCGCTGTTTTGACGCCTTACAGTGGACAGTTGCAGAAATTACGGATGCATATGCGTAAAGAGTTTGAGATTGTGCTGTCAGACCGTGATGAGGAGGTTCTGGCTAAAGATGGTTTCACCGCATCAGAGGAAGAGCTCGACAATTTGAAATCAACAACATTAGGATTCAGAAAGTCTCTCGAGAAGAAGAACCTGAGTGAGCTTCTCCGGTACGTATCACCTTGTTGGAAGTGAATGATCTTAATCTGATCCCATTATTTCTTTAGCATCGCTACTGTCGATAATTTTCAAGGTGAAGAGGCGAAGGTGGTTATTATCTCCCTCGTCAGAAGCAATAAGGAGAAGAATGTTGGGTTTCTCAGAACTACAAACCGTATCAACGTACTTCTGAGTCGAGCGCAGCATGGTTTGTATCTAATTGGCAACTCTGACACATACTCGAGCGTGGGAATGTGGAAGCACGTTCTGGGCCTGCTAAGCGAGACTGACTCTATCGGCAATTCATTTGCTCTTTGTTGCCCACGACACCCAGACACCGATATCCAAGTATCCGAGCCCGATGACTTTGCGAGATGGAGCCCCGAAGGGGGCTGCGAATTGTCCTGCAACAAACGCCTGCCAAATTGTGGGCACCAATGCACAGCGCGTTGTCACTCGATGAGTATGCACCAAGCTTTCAAATGCCCAAAGCCCTGCGAACGCCTACACGAACCCTGTGGACATTCATGCCAAAAAGATACTTGCGGTGAAGATTGTGGGCCATGTCTCGTCAAGTTGGATAATATCCAGCTTCAATGCAATCACTTTAAAGATGGAGTTCAATGCCATCTGACTCTAGATCTAAACAAGATCCCCTGTTCAGTTATGGTGGAGAAAACAGTCCCCGATTGTGGGCATATCATTACGGCTACATGTTCTCGGGATGTAGACTCGTCAAGCTTCAGCTGTCCCACGATCTGCGGTGCAATATTATCATGTGGGCATGCATGCGGTTCCACTTGTGGGCAATGCAATCAAAAGGACGGAGAAGCCAGAGTTACCGACCATCGACCATGCAGAAAACCATGCGGCCGTTCATTCGGAACTTGTAGTCACAATTGTAAGCGAGCTTGTCATTCAGGACAAGACTGCGGATTATGCCTATCTCGCTGTGAAGTATATATTATCTGCTTCTTTCACTACGATAGACGATCTGACGTTTGTGCAAATAGGTTCAGTGTTCTCACTCTCAATGTACATTGAAGTGCCACGAAGCTTGCGCTCCATGTATAGAACTATGTACATGGTCTTGCGAGCACCAAGGCGCTTGCAACATGCCGTAAGCAATATCAATTTCCTAATTCTGGCTTGAAATTAGGAATTTCTTCTTGATGTTTATTCTGTTTCTATGATCATTATTCTCTAGAATGAAGCTAATCAACGTGTACATAGATGCTCTGGTCCCTGCGACAGATTGCCGTGCAACAAACGTTGTTCATTACAGCTTTCATGTGGCCACCAATGCCCTGGGATATGCGGGGAGCCATGTCCACACGATTACTGTCAGATGTGCTCCGCAAATCAAGACCAGAGAGTCGACCTGCTTGAGATGAAATTATACAAAGAAATTGACCTCGAAGACACTCCGATCATTGCGCTTGCTTGTGGCCATTTCTTCACTGCCGAATCACTTGACGGAATGGTTGGAATGTCTGAAGTCTATCAACAAGACAGATATGGAAATTTTACGTCAATCATGGAATCCCCCTCACTAGCATCATCCGTTCCTCAGTGTCCAGATTGTCAGTGCCCACTTCGACAATATGCAACTCCTAGATACAACCGAGTTATTAACCGAGCCGTCATCGATGAGATGTCCAAACGATTTCTAGTGACCGGTCAAGTTGAACTTCGAGAACTCGAAAACAAAACTCTGAAGCTGGAAGAAGAATTTGAAGAATCTGCCCCAACCTTGATGCAGGCGGTAGAAGGAAGATGGGGAGAGATCAAGGCGACCGAATTGCTTAAGGCTAGGAATAATAAAGCAAGACAACTAGAAGAGACAGTGATGAATTTCTGCGAAAGAGCAAATAATAAACATCAACCTGCCACGAAACTTCATGACGCTATGGTTACCTCTTTTAGGCAGCGTTCGCTCGAGGACGCTTTCCAAGGTCTATTGATTACGGAGTCGGCGAGAACTTCTCCAAGAGATCGAAGAATCTCTTTTGCAGGTACAGGTTTGATTTTGAGGGTTCAGTGAGTACTTCTATACTATTTTTAACACAGTAGTATTTACGTTGTTGGGACTGACGCGAGAGAAAATAGATGTCTCAGTCTGGCCGATAAATTCCCTATAGCCCAGAAGCTACGATCTCATGATCCCCCCATCAAAATATCTGGCGGTCCTCCAGATCAACTTGCGAAACTGTTCTTTCGATCTTGTCTGAAACATATTGCGTCATGTCGCGATGAAATCCTTCCAAAGCTTGCTGTGGAGGGTATAATTTACTATGCCAAGGTCGCTCGACTTGACGATTCCTATACCCGATCTACTTCCATCCCTGAGGCTGGTGCCGAAAAGCAATCGTCACAGATAGAGAAGGCCAAGGGATTACTAGAGGAAGCAAAGGAACTTTGCGGGGAGGGGTTTCAAAATGCAGATTTATTACTAACGGCAGTGGAAGAATCAATCAAAGTCCTAGGTCGAGAATGGTACGAAGAAATCACGAAAGAGGAATTAGATGCCATTAAGAAAGCTATGGTTTCGGGAAGCGGTGGAATTGCCACGCATAGTGGGCATTGGTATGAATGTGAACGAGGGCATCCGGTTCGTATTTTCTCTGTTCCAAGTCGCGACGAGGAGAAGAGATATTGTGAAGTTTAGTCAACTAACACATTCATAGTTCGCAATCGGTGAATGTGGAATGCCTATGGAAGAGGCTAGGTGTCCGGAGTGTGGTGCGAGGATTGGTGGTCAGAATCATCAGCTGGCAGAAGGTGTTGCGAGAGCAGAGAATATGGAGAGCGGAGGGAATTGGGTTTGACAAATGGGTAGTGTCAGAAAGGTTTGAGTGTTTAAGTGTGTTTAATGTGTCTTTTTTGAATTGGGTTTGGGCTTCAAATATGGTTATTGAATGATGGAAAATGAATATGCAAGATCTGAGTGGTGAATTAATTTAAAGGTGGTTCTTGCTGCTCTCTTCTAATTATTGGACAATACTGCATATTTATCTCAAACCCTTCAAGTTATATACAGATGATTGCATGTTAAATCACTTCTAATTTCATAGTGTACATATTAGGAAACGGAGTGATCAAGACATTTGAAACCAGACGATTTTTCTCTTTATACCTTCTAAGTTGTAAAAACCAAAGCACTGTCTACACAGATCAAATAATACAATTCAATATGCCTAACAAAGCTAATAATCGAGTATTCATCTTATTGTATAAGGCAAATAAGTTATCATCCTACTAATCTAGAATGAAAAGTCATAAATAGTCAAGCAACAAGATCAAACGAATACAATTCAAAATACCACCCGCATCCGAGCAAATTTAAATATACATCTCATAAACCCAGACCCGTCTTCTAATTTTTCCAATCTACCCTGATAATCAACCACAGCTCACAGCTCACAACCCCCAAACCCCATCGCCTAAGAGCTTCCATCACAGCATCCTCAACAAAACAGCTTCATGGCACCAGCTGTATGCATGCCAGAAGACTCCAAACCACACCACATCCAACACACAAATCAATCCAACAGTCCTACTGAATTTAAGCGCGCCACGAATACTGCATTGTGCTTCTTTACCGGTTGATGCACTTTTCCTGATGTGTATGCGAATTCGGAACTTGCAGGTTTCAAATCCAATACGCATACTGATTGTATCATAGGTATAAACAGGTGTAATCACTAGTGATAATAATCACAAGCCCTCAACATCAAAACCACATTAAACTTTCCCACGAGGCACAAAATTCATCTCTCTCTGGAATCCATATATCTCATCTGCCTGGTACCACGGGGGAAAAAGTAATCAAGTGACCCCAGAGGTAAACATCATAGCGCGCCTAATTTACCACTGTGATTGTTACTGACTCTATGCGTACGGCTGGGAGTGATTTGGGTGCTGTTGGTTCTTGTTTCAGTCATTTAGTTATACTTTGTTGTTGTTGTTGTTGTTGTTGTTGTTGTTGTTGTTGTTGTTGGAACCAACGGTTTGTTTCTCTCGCTTGCATACAGTATACACCTAGCACCCCATCCCATCCCATCCCATCCCATCCCATCCCATCTCTATTACCCCTGTATCTCCGTACCATGCTTACCATGACCAAAAACATCATGCCCGAAAGCCCCGTAGTCTTATGCATATGCAGTTGGATTCGTTTCAAGGTATCCAGGTATTTCTGTTAATTGATCAAGTATATACTTCGTACAGTAATAAACCTTACCTTACCTGATCAGTAAGCGCAAATAAGCATATAGTATCATCAAAAGACCCAATACCATGGTTTTATCTGCATGCTCATTATGAGGAACAACTACTCTGCTCCGTACGTAATACTAAGAACAGTCGCTCCTACAAAGTAATCGCGGATGCATACACAATGCGTCCGGATCGAAGAGATTAACTAAACTTCAGATAGTGGTAGATTAAGCCATGAGATTATGAATCAACATTATGGAAAGGAATCGAAGGAGAAGCCTTTCGTATACGAGTGCCCAGTCTAAGATTCATCCCACCATCAAATCACGCAACCTCCATCTGCTGATTTCCGACTTCTAACTCCCTCCCGCTTTTCCTCATTAACCCACACCGCAATAATCACATCATCATCATGATACTATCCTTCCTAAACACATCAAACAAGCCATGCTATACCCTATGAATCACTAAATGCATAAACCACATCCCATGATATCTGCCCTACCCCAAAGAACTTTCGCCCCCATCCTCGCCATCATCCATCTCACCTCATCCCCTCACCCTCCCACCCTCC
>NGKJ01000031.1:17253-35329 GCA_002162495.1 Myriosclerotinia curreyana | reverse complement strand
TCCAACCCTCCAACCCTCCAACCCTCCAACCCTCCAACCCTCCAACCCAACACCCAGGCAAATCCCATCCACACCATCCACACCCCCTTCTAATTCCATCCCACCGGATTCCCTCCTAAAGATTATAACCCCGATCCCAGCATTACGGTACTGCCCAGCATAACCAACAACCAACAACCAACAACCAATAACCAATTAACCAATTGCCCCAATCCCAAAATATCAAAACCACTCCGCATATACATAAACGTTGTTTCAAACCAAGCCATGACCAGGGCTCAACACACTCAAGTATCTGTACCTTTCGTAAAACTTCTCCCATCCAATTCTACATTTGATTTTCCGAGGATACATGAAGGAAAGTTGTGGCATTGAAGAGAATACCCCCTCCCCCATTCCCCCTAGTAAAAGATGTCAGATGAAAATTCTCAACTCTGGAAATAGAATTCCGAAAGTAATCATGAATGAATTTTTACAACTTTGTGTTTCCATAATCGTGACAAGCACGCTGGGCAATATTACAAAAGTGGTATGATATCTTTCCTATCTCATTCTTCCCCTTAAATTTCCTTCTCGCAGGGCCACAGCACAACATAGACGAACCGTCAGACTCAAAGATAACCTTATGCTATGCTATGAATGTAAAGTAATGTAATGCCGCAAGTGTATGTGTTGTCAAAGTTATGCTTACGCTTATCCTTTATGCTTAGGCTTAGGCTTATCCATAGCCTACTACGTAAAATATACGCTAATCCATTCCTCAATCCCAAGAAATTTCCCCCCCAAGAACGCCAATGGTGTATCTTCATCTGATTTCATCTGCGGCCTTATGCACCATGCACGATAAACAATATCCACGTCAATGTTGCACAAGAATCAAGAATAATCACTTTACTTTTCATCTCAAAGCATCATCTTCCCGTTATTCTTCTTCATCCACTATGTCCTCCACCGTTGCCGCCTTAGCTTTACCCTTTTCCTGTCTCCTCATCTCACCATCTTCATCCTCTCTTGGCTCACTGTGCTCCGCCGAACTACTAGTCGACTCACCAGCACCTGTCATCGCACCAGGAGAAACATAAGTATTTGGAATCTCACTACCATCATGTGAGGGCGAAGTTGGCACAGGACGAGCACCATCAAGGTTTCGGTTACTCGCCAAACTTGACCCCGAAAATAGTTGTGAATCTCCCCAATTAGGTAAATCAGAAGGGTTAAGAAATGGATTTGTATTTGCAGAAGTTGGATTTGTAGAAGTAGTAACCGTAGATGCCGATTGGTCAGCTGAGATGGAAGGCAGAGTATTCATGGCGTTTGTTTCAGAAGAACCAACTGACCCGGCTTGCGAATGATTTTGTTCGGTATTGATTGGCGTGGTGCTATTATTAGAAGTTTCACCTCTCGTAGTTATAGGGCTGACTGCATTTTGCGTAGATGCGGAGGCTATAATGGGGTCATTGGATGTTGATATTGCTGCAGGTCCTGTCGATGCCCCTGATGTTCCTGCTTGGCCGGATAAAGGCGCATTATGTAGTCTTTCTAATGGAAGAAGTGACCAGCCCTCTGGTATGACAACTCCAGGCGGAAGGTCAGCACTACCGGAAGGTATTGCTGAGGTATTTGGGCGTACGCTATGCCTTTGCATTTGTGGTTGAATCATTGGCCGGCTACTGAAAGAGGGGGCGATTGGTGGCGTGGGATTAAAGTTGGGCACTTGGGGCAAGTGCGGCATGGGGGAATTTGCTGCCGACGGATCGTTGACGTTATTTTGTAAGCTTCTCAATCTTGACAACTCAGCTTGTAATAATTGAACGACTTGCAATTGGTGCTGGCTTATTTGCAAATTTCGAATTTCCTGCGCGACTTGTTGTTCGAGCTCATCTAAATGTTGTGGCAATTGGTCAAGTGGTATTGCGGCGTGCTCTCCGGTATTCGCAGGAACTGGTTGAGCTTGAAGCTGAGCTCGACGGGGAATACCCAGTTCCAAACCATAGACTCTCGGTCCTGCACCTGGGGCATTTGCCTGACCTCCTGGGGGATTTTGAAGGCCAGCGAAATCATTAAGATTTGCTTGCCCAAACCCTACTCTGATTGGTCCAAAATTGAGCATACGCATTCCGCGGCCACGAACAGGCGCTGCCGGTGGTTGAGCACCAGCAGGTCCATCTTGTTGACCAGGAGCGGGTTGATTGGCCCTGGCATTTCGATTGGCATTGGCTTGTGCCTCTTGAGGAGTTTCTACGACAGGATTTCGACATGTTGGGCATACTTGTTGTCGTTCGAGCCAACTCTTCAAACATCCTAAATGGAGAATGTGCCCACAGGGTAACTTCTTTGGCCTTGTGCGTTCGTTGACAGTACCTGGTCTAGGCTGTGCTCCAGCAGGTACCGGTGGATTCGTTACAGACCAAGGCCGCATTTCTTCACGACATATAATGCATGTATCTTCCCTCTGAATATCCTCAACAGTCGCATCTTCATATCTTGAGTTCATATCATGAGTTGCTCTGCGGTATCTCAAAAATGCGGTAAGTCGTTTGACGAATGATCTTGCCGTAACAAATAGATCTCGCATGATATGGATAGGGAGACCATAGAATGTGAAAAGGATGAAGAAGAAGGACGAATAAATGGACAACTTCATGAAATCTATTTTATAATTAGCAAAATCATAGAGGCAGAATACGTATATAAGCTTACCCGTTATCAAATCAAGGGTCAGAACCCACTGACCCTTTGCTTCCCATCCCGGAACTTCAATATCCATTTCTTCAACATCATCCTCTGAAGGCAATGGTGTAGTAGGTTCTTGATAATTCTCACCAGCTTCCGCTCGCGCAATTTCTCTCTGTCTAATAATCTCTGCCCTCTCCTCTCTAACTTCTCTCTTTCTCTCAATCAACCTCTCTTGAGTCTGCTTTTTAACCACTCTCGACTCCAATACCGAGATGATATATCTACAGGCCGTGGAAGAACTCGAGACAGTCAATACCGCAAACTCAAACAGGAACATAACCATCATGTTGGGCCTCGCCTGTTGAATCACCGTATTGATAGTATAGTTCATCAACCACGCATCATACAAGACGGAAACCGCCAAAGATATAGATAATCGAATATGGAAGAGTCTCGGGTTGGCAGGTGGTTGCTGTTCTAGAATCTCAACACGTCCATCACCTATCCATCCCCAAACTTTGCCGGTAAGAAGAGCGACGAACATTACGAGGAACCAGGCCCCAACTTCTTCTCTGAATATGGTCATGGCGAGACATGTTTCCGTGATGGCAAACCAGGCTTTCTCATATAGTTGTTCGACTTCGATAGGACGGAGGGGGCCATAGCAGAGTCGTTGAAGTCCATACATGAAACTGGAGAAGACGAATAGAATCTGGGATCTGTCAGCAAACGGAAGCTTCGGTGGGGTTGTCGCAGGACGTGGATATGGGGAGACTGGGTTCGGAACATACCAAATTGATTAGTATCTATCACAAGTTAGCCATGTCCAACAAATAGAGCGCTCAAAGCTCGGAAACTACATACCATAAGACACAAATTACTCTGCGCCAAGTAAACACATGCCGAATAGAAGTTTGCGCGGTGATGAAACGCAGAAATGACTACTCCACCTGCCAAAGCAGTGGAGATACCAGCATACCAAGCAAGTCTCGAACCCATTCTTCTGTTCACTTGTTGACCTGCGAACCCGTGGAGTTGGTTGATGCGGAGCTCTATAGCTTGGTAGCTTCAAGCTGTATATGGCTGTATGTGTGGCGTGCTCAATCGGAAAGGTGACAATCGGGCGAGCTCAAAAGTAATCCGTATCCTCTTTGCCAATAATCTCATACGTTGGTTAAGTACCCATAATCATACTCAACTTCTTTTGATAAAAAGCGAAATTGATATAATCCTTCCTACCTGAAGCTTTTCTATTCTATTCTATATTATCATAGAACTGGCCACGTTCTGCGGATAAAAAGTGTGGCGTTACAGTCATAACTGTGAGAAAGTGTGGCTCGTGCATTCTCTTTATCTCCGCCGAACCAATCAATTATGATTTTGCTTGAACTGGATCCAACCTGATGGAATTTTATAAAGAGGTTGGATACCAGAATACTTAATGGATTGTATGTTTGAAATCGCATGCATCGACGTCGGATCCAAACTCCAACTCCACGATATCAGTATTGGGAGATCATAACACTGTGGAAATTGACGAAATATGAGGATATATGTATACATCACATCTACTTCGTACCCCTCCACCAAGTTGTGAAGCTACCACCAAACTTACCTCATTATCTCATCCGAATATATGAATCCAGTACATCTTTAACTCAGATCTGGGACAACGGGCTCTCTTATTCCATGAGTTTGCCAGATATCAACATTCAATCATTTGCAATCTGCATATCAGAAGTAACAGATATGCAATAATCCCAACGCCCCTCATCCAATATATCCGAACTCCTTCCTACTGCATCAAAGATTATTTATTATACCCGTTCATCTTATCATTACTTTAATGCCTATGGGCCAACCCGGTCCAGCCAATATCAAAAGGCATACCATACCCGTCCACCTCCTGAACCAAGAGATCTCATACCTTTCTACCTTACTTACCCATCCACCCAATACCTACCCCTATACCACCATCCCGATGAAAAAAATCGCCACAAACCAATAAATCCTTCTCCACCCACAGCTCCCCCTCTCCAACCACCAGATCCCATCACCCAATAATTCCTCCTCCACAACCCATCCAACCCACCATCCAACCTCGTGATCGCCCAAAGGCAGCCACAAAGTGCACATCACCCCCCGATCCTGCAATCTGCATAAAAGCATACACGTACGATATGCATAACGCCAGATGGATCCGGATCCCCGCGCTCGCCCTACAATGCCTACATCCGGATATCTCGCTTCTCGTACGTGCAACAAGGCCGACTTTACGTCAACCAAGTCATCGTGTCAATGTCGATCATGATCTACAAGGCGTACCGTGCCAACAATCGTGATTTTCAGTACAGTAAGAATATGCAAGGCGAATCACACACAGCTGGTTTGATTTCCACCGATTCGTTTACACCGAAACCAAGGACGGAAGCAGACAAATTAGACAAGGGCATTATGAAGTTTGAGTTGAGAGAGACCAATGCTCTTCGTTCTTTGATTCATCCCTAGAATTCTAGACTAACTATTACTTTACTTCCATTCATCCACACGTACAGTAGTAAGTAACGCAGTAAGGTCTTTATGACCCCCTCCAATACACCGCCTCCCATTCTCCCCCTCAAAATACACCACCAAAAATGGACCAGCCAAAGTTGCGATCTTACACCGGCATCCTTCCATTTAACCCAAATTCGACTCGATAAAAAAACTCCACAACCAAAACTCGGTCTGATGCATGCATGTATGGCCATAGATAATGCGAGTAGGTGAAACGAGAAAGTATAGAACACATTGCGACTTTTATCTTCGCCCCATCCACACTGTCCATATTCTTCATACATATGATATGATATTGTATAAAATTTTGGAAGAAACAAGAAGAAAAGTAGAATAAAAATGGTATCGTCCCGTTCCGTTAAAGTAGTAAATAGTATATCTCCCCCTAGATATACATGTAGATGGTATCCAAAGCGCCGATGTAAAAGCATATGCAAGTTGCTCGGTGCATTCGAGCAAATCATGAAAAAGTCCCTCTCATAATCTCGTAACAAAAAGCGGAATATGGAAAGCCTATAATATAAGAAAAGAAAAAGAATTACATCTCCCTCTTAACTTCCATCAACTTCTCCAAATCCATCCCCGTCAAATCATCCGCGATCCAAGGACCCTTCTCCTCATCAGTCGCATTGTGGAAAGCCTCCGCTCTCCTCATAGTTTGCACATCGAGATCGGTCACGTAGGCCTTTTCATCACCGAGCTTGATGCGTACCTCATAGTCGGTATCGAGCATCATGTCATCTTTCCAGAGACGACGGGGTCCATCAAAGACAGTGAGAACGCGCTTCTTCATCTTCATTTGAGATGTAGGACATCCCCATGATGAAGGATAGTCCTTGCGCTTCTTGCGGCCTTTAGTATTTAGAGTGACGCCACCTTTAGAGTGTGTCATGCCTCTGGACTTTTGGACTCCGTTAGGAGGATTGCGGTTTTGACGGCCCTTTCGGGATGTACGGGCCCGGATGGAGTAATCATCGTCGTTTTCGTCATCGACTTCTTCCTCATCATAATCTTCTGATGTTGAGTAGGTATTGGTGGTGACAGGGAGGGCGTTGTTGCGGAGAGTTTCGTGAACCTCGTGATCTTGTTCGACCTCTGCAAGACGACGAGCATTTATCGCCTCAGATGGCTCCTCTTGTTGAACAATGCGAAGAACACAGTCGTCTAGATGCTCGTAGAAATCCTGAGCATTGCTAAAGGTAGCCGAACAGGTAGAGCACTTTCCGGTAGCATCTGGTGCATATCCAGAGAGTTTCTTTCCACTGTTAATGTTTGCGGAAGTCTTCTTTCGACTGTTTGGTGGAGTTTGCTCTACCGCATGTACTGAAGTAAGATGTCTCTTGAAGACATCAGCACGGTTGAAGGATTTTTCTGCCGCAGATCCAGAGCCTGGGCAGAAACCACATACCATTGTTCCTTTGTAATGGGTCAATGTGTGACGGTTTTTGTCATACTTTCGAGCGAAGCCCTTGACGTGATAGTCACATGTTTGTATGGGGCATTTTTCTGGTCGCTCGTTTTGATGTGTTAACATGTGGGCCTTGAGATCTTTGAAGACCTTTCCACATTCTGGCCAAGTGCAACGACCTTTTTCTCTTGATTCTTCACCACTGAAGTTACCATCTTGGGAACCATATGATTGGTGGGAGATTGTCAAAGATGGCCGTCTGACCATTGGTGGTGGGTATGGATAATATTGAGATGGCAAGTAAGGGCTTGCGCTATCGGCCTTGGGTGGTCCAGGACTCCTTGAAGAGATTTGAGATGGAGATGGAGATGTAGGATACATTGGTGCTTGATAAGGTGATAACTCAGCTTGTCCAATAGCTGATGTTGGACGAGTAGCAGAGAAAGGAGCATGCAAAATAGATGGATCTAGAGATTGATTGTTAGCGTGTAATTCTTTTTAAATTGACTTAGCACTTAGCGAAGAGGATAAAGCTAGATGCCGGATTGACAGAAAGAAAACACACAAGAAGATTCAAGAGGAGCAACAAAATTGCCGCTAGATTGAGAAAAGAAAGAATTATAACATGATGTCGGTTCCGAAGTGAATGTTTGCGCTATTAAAGTAGCAACGGGAGATAATCTTATCTCCTGACTACGACTAGCGCTAGTTTGAGACGGAAAAATTGGGGCGTTAAAACTTGAGGAAGATCGACAAGATACAGGAGATACTGAAAGTGCAGAAACACGAGGAGATTTCAAGCATTCTTCTCTAGAAACTTTTCGAAATGCATTGAAAGGTGTAATTGGTGAAGCAATTGACCTCGAAGAGTCCATGGGAGTATGAATAGTATGAATAGGAGAGGAAGAAGAAATATTTTCCAAGTGGAATGATGAAATAGAACTGTTCTGACGAGGTGTAGATCTAGAGATATTTTCACACTCACCAACAAATCCTGGTTTGGCTGAATTGAAATCTACAGTAAAGTCTTCCATACCTGCAGAGAAGTTGTAGTCGGTTCCTTGACCAAAGTTATCGTAATTGACGATACTTGGATTTATACCGAGTCCAGAACCCCACTCGGCGGATACTGAAACCATGTGGCCGTTGTTTGAATTTGGTGAACCAATGGTTGAGGATGTTGCAGAAGGTCCACTTGCTGTGGAGTAATTTGAAGGCGCAGCTCCTCTAAGCTCTGGTGACTCAATGAAATTTTGAGGAACTTCGCTATACATTGCTGCGGAATCGAAGCCAGTGCTGGTAGGATATACATCTT
Organism: Myriosclerotinia curreyana; assembly: GCA_002162495.1. Classification (NCBI taxonomy): domain Eukaryota; kingdom Fungi; phylum Ascomycota; class Leotiomycetes; order Helotiales; family Sclerotiniaceae; genus Myriosclerotinia; species Myriosclerotinia curreyana. The sequence goes on along the minus strand of NGKJ01000031.1, from coordinate 27,374 downwards.
GTGTTCTCGGGTATGCATATGCAGCGTCGTGTTCAATGTGGAAGTTTGGCATGCCATTGTATGGGAATTGAGGGGAATACATGTTTGCTTCGGGAAAGAGAGGAAAATCGGTTTCGGTTTCTCCCATGCGTCGCGATAGCATATGGAATGAGTGATCAGATACAGAGACCATGTTGTGTGGTGATAACTTGTTTTGAAGACGGTGATGGCTGGCTATTTTGTCTTGGGGTGGTAGCCACACTTATCGCCGACTAGACATGCCAATCAGTAAACTGCTTCACGGACCATCCCAAGGCTGTATGCGAATTACCTTTGATTCCTTTGAAGCTCCAGTATGAAGAGGTGCAGTCGAGTATGATTTCTTATGAAGTTGTATGTTGAAGAGGACGGTAAAGTATTGTCGTTGCGCAAGTTAATGTAGATACTTGGGGATGTTTGAACCCAGGTAGTATTTTGGGATTAGAGATATGATCTGAGACAGGAAGCCGATGAAGGAAGCCGACGAAAGAAGAAGGCGAGGCGCGGAGAATATATATATATAAGGTATGATGAGTGAGAATGTGGTTGACGAGAGACGAAAAAGTAATAATGTAGGGTTTAGTTTAGGTAGAAGATGTAAGATTAGGTATGATGCAGTAGTTCGGGGAGGATGATCATCGATGCCTTCCCAGATTGATGTGTTTATTGCCAAGCTAGTGAGCGGGATATAATATACTAAGTATGATTATATCAATGTTTATAGTAGTAATTGGTTGTTGAATCCTAGTGGTATGATCTGGAGTAGATATAGGGTGATAGTGTATGATGAAGGATGAGCATAAACATTAACATGAACATGAACATGAACATGAACGTATTCCTTTTTTTAAAAAGTTGAGGGCATCTTTGAGGATTAATACTATAATATAAAATTGGTGTGATATGGAGATGTAATGGGACAGTCTAATGAGATCAAAAAATTCAAAAATTAGTAGATATAGAATTAGTTTTGGACGGGAAAGGATAAGAGGGCCTCAAAAAATGGTCGACCCAAGAAAATGCAAGATGCTAAGCCCGGCGATGAAGCATGGACATGAAGGCATGGGATGAAGGGGGGTTAACCGACATGGGGCATTTGGGTGGTGTTGAGAACCCTTGAGATTGGAACATGCGGCATTTGGGCAAATCATTTTCAAGGATTTTTCTTACTCTAAAATGTCTTTCCCTCTTTTTTTTTTCCCTTTCTCCTTTGCCCTAAATGATTACTGTCAATCTAATTCATGTTAAGTTCCGATTTGACTTTAATACCCCAGAAAGGCTTTAGGGAAAGTAACTGTACCTAGGTAGTTGGTTATTATTAGTGAAAAGCTTTTTTATCTTAGACGCATATCTAAAAGTATCTAAAAGTGTTTAAAGTTGTACAATAATATTATGTATAGTACGAAGTACATACCAAAAGATACCATTCGTAAGGTACGAGCACAATTGTTATAGTCTAGATCCAAATAGTACTTATTGTTGAAATTAGTCCCCGGTAGACTAACTAATAAGAAGGCTACTTTTGCTTTAGATGACAGAATGACAGATTACCAGATCAGACCGCACAAGTCCAATACCTAGGTCCAAAAAGTACTTAGATCAAAACCTTCATAAATACAAAAACAACAAAATTGTGGCTTCTTTTCATGGCCTCGGTCTAGTCGCTCCTCCACCCACCTTATACCCATTACCTCACCGCAGTCTATGCAGCATAACGATGACCAAAACCAAGCAATACACATCAACCCACAAATCCATTCACATTATTCCACACACACCACTCTTTCCACAGGACCAACAGGACCAACAGGCACCCAAAAAAATCATACACAGCCTTACCCGAATGCATCTGGCAATTTGTATGGCTGATTTTGACTTTGCTGGGCATACCCATCTCACCTCGCACATAGGATCTCAATAACCTTACAAGGGAATGGGCGCTGCGTGCATTATTAGTGGCCGGCTGGCATCTCCGTCTAGTCGGTCAAGACTCACACTCCACTTCAATCTTTCTTGACACACACTTGTCATCCACCTAATATACAAGGGAAAAAAGGTTAAAAGGATAAAAGTTTAATAGCACAAAGGTTTGAAAAGGACAAAAGTTTAAATATACATTTCGTTTGGGGTAAGATTGTTTAGAATGAACCAACCAGATCATGGGGACCATAAATCCCTAGAGAAACGTGCTAAGAATCATGGTTCCCCTGTTGCTGGGCGTTCCCGGGACTAGAGATTGATTACCATCAAAACCTACTGGGGCAGGGAACATATTAGGATGATTTACGATGCGGGATGTTTGGAAACAACCAGGTATTGTTTCGACAGTGTTGTGTTTCCTACCTACCAGTGTAGCATACAATTAAATATTCGAGATTTGATATCATAGGTAGTGTGAATCTTATTAGTGGATAAAAGTATGAAAGCGGACATAGTTGCGAGCGAATGTTCTAATAATTCTACTTCTGCAAATCGCAAACAACAACAAAATGATATTCGCTCACAAATCAAGCAACCTTTCTCCTTCATGTAGATCTTCCCTCCTTCCCAACTTCCAATCCAGTCTCCTCCCTAATGAGGATGGGGAAATCCCGTTAAAGTTGACCGAACCATGTCTCACTCGCTTGCTTTCGCTACTCTTAGACAAATAAGGCGAAATGGATGGGATGCAATCGATGGCTAGATCTTCATCCATTGGCAGGCTCCCCAGCAGAAGTTCCAAAAAGAGTTTTTTTCCAAACATTTCATTTGAAGAAGGGTGTTGGAATTCTTGAGTTACATCGTTACCCTCATCGACGAAACAATATCTGCATACATACATGTACATGCTTGAACTATTTAACCCATGCACTCCTCGGATGATCGACGAAAGGTACATTTTATTGTTGCCTGGATGCAATAGTACCGACTGAGGATTGATCTATGAACACATGGTTGGTGACAGGAATAGATCTGGATTCTGTTTTTGCTGGTGCAAATGTATGAGGGTAACAATCCGCAAAAGTATTTAGGCTAGGGGTAAAGGGTTCTAAAATTAATGCCTAGGTATAGAAAATTATGTACGAAGTATGTACCATTACAACCGCCTGTAAAATGTGAACAATTCAAATCTGCCCCTCAGACTTGTGGCTAGGTCAATCAGGGGTCACAACAAATGATTGGCCCGAGTACGAAGTGATGAACGAAAAATCCCACGCCCATAAGTGGCTACTGCACTTCTACTCGGCCACACATTTTTTTTCATCTCTCATGTGCCCCAAAAACCCTCATCACAAACAACCCAATTTGTTTTTCTGGTAGGTTGCACAGCCTCTTGGTCTCGAAAGCACAGCCATCTCTTCCGTCGTGGCATCGTCATTAATTCCTCGGTGTAGCAAAGAACCCAAATAGAAGCCTTGCAAATTTCGGAAACACCAATACCGGTACGTGAATGGGATTCTTTCTGCATTGTGACGGATAAAACAGAATGGTTCGTTGGTGATAGCATCATTCTTAAACGAGGGCATCGTAGATATGCACGAGCCACATTCCCCTGTCTAAGACCAGTAGCTAACAACAGAAAAGTTCGCCCGTAGCCGCCAAATGAAGCGGGAACGGCAGGAACCCATTCCACAAGGCAGATTTTTCACCATGATGTTTACTTTCCCCCTATCTTCTCTCTCAAGATAAACCATTTTCTGTATACAACGTCCGCCCCTTAACCCACATTGTGCATGATATCTCCACAACATCTTTCCCTGGGTCGTGTCACAGAAGGATTGAACCTTCTGACCAACTGCGTGGATATTATATTGTTCGACCTGGCCTCGAAACAATATCCTTCTTTATGCGTCGTCGTTATCGAAGAATCAAATCCTTCTAGAAGCCGTTCGAGTCACCCAAAACACCTTCTTTACACACATCAGAAGTTCATTCTACCCCCTAGAAGCTTCATTTCCCTAGGGAGAGCATAACCCCCTGGTTTCACTTCATTCTGCAACTCTCCGGAAATTCAGCCCTATGAACCCCTTTCCCTCGAGAGAAAATCGTACAATTACCTACAAATCTTGGTAATCATGATCCTCATCGTCTTAGCACCAAGTCTCCGAAATTATAATCGGGTCCTAATGATTGAATTGGCTGATAAATTTAATTCTCAAACACAGGCCTGTCGAAGTTTACCATTATCCGAATATCTTGCGAATCATCACCATATGGTGGTACCCCTTATTACAGTGAAGATGTTTCAAATTTCACAGTATAATGGCATACTTCGTGAAATTGTGTGATAACTTACTTGACAATATATTACTCTAAGATCTTACCATAATAATGCACTCGCTGATAGAGGCAATCAGATATGTGATCCAGAGTTGATTCTACCTACCGGCTCCATGCTGTTCCTCCGGCATTTGGAAACGTAGAAGTTGATGGCATGTTTCTGATGCCTCCCTTACTCAGATGCAAAGGGTGCAGAGAAGATGGTAGAAGTTTCTTGTCGAAACTTTCGAGTATAGTTTTGTTGCACAGCCTCACAGCCTGGTGCATTGTAACTAGCCATAATTCATAATAACCCTGGAAAAGGCATCTCTGCTATAGGGCTGAATAATTGACCAATTGATCGTCCCGCATGCTTTCGGTCATCACCGTCATTTGGTACTTTCCCCACCGCTATTTATGAGGCTTCGTACTATAGCCAATCGCGCTCTTTTTTGTTGTCACAGTGACGCTTGACGTTTTGAATCGATAATCGCTGCAGATTCCGTACAGAAACAGTGCAGAAACAGTGCAGAAATTTCCCGCCGATTTGGTGTGGTTGATCAGGGAAACCATAACCAACGGTTCTGCGCAATTGAATTTATGAATGTAACATGAGTATGCAGTGAGCTACCACCAAAGAGCAACGTTTCGATCGAAAGAGGTTCTTCAGCTTCCATATGATGATTGGCGTCGCCCACTTTGTCTGTTTACCTTAGTTGTCAATCCATTGTGTTTATCACTGCAACAACGATGACCCTCTTTTGCCTTTCAAAGATCTCGATCATTGGAGACGAATGAACCTCGGTACAAAAGGTATAGTGAAAATCGTTAAATTTTCGAGCGGTGTATCCTATTGATATTAATTTGATTATGCAAACAATATTGAATTGTGATGCCAACAAAGACCGGCAGCAGATTTTTGCCAACAAGACCTTTTCAATCCTATGACTGATGACTTCGAAATCACGACAAGAGTGCAGACTTCCAGGGTTCGTCCGAAACTTCACGATACCGAGAATTTTGGAGAGGCTTTCGACAGCGGGGGAAGGCATTCCAGCCACATCTATTCGCCAAGTTTCAAAACTCCCGCAAGGTTTTCCTGATCAATAATCTTTTAAATGAGGGGTTAATGTAACACGCCCGAATAGTATATTGAACTAACTTATTGTGACAAATTTGCTTTTTGTGAAAGATGCACCAGTAACATGAAATGTCCCGGTACGAATCTGAGTATCTTGTCCAATAAGGAAAATTCGAGTGATAAGACATTATTGTATGAACTGTGGCCGATGCTTAAGCTTCAAATTTGACTTCCGAACGCTATTAGCATTGCCGTGTTGTGTCCTTTCCCATGAAATGGAGTCCAGAACCAGATAGTTCGGCTAGGATCTCATTCCTCCTAGATATCAATGTGTAGCATCCAGATATCCTTTTAGGCTGTATTGTTACCAAGTAACCTCTCGGGCTTTCGACCCTGTCAGATTTGAAGATCTGTATGCTATGTTCCCTGTTGAACCTCGTGTCGTATATACAGGAGATTCTCAGGGGGGTATTTTTGGACATCGAAGTATCATGATGCTCTACTTGCCAATCAAATAACTTGAAATAAGGTTCTCATCGTAATGGTGTCCAATAAAACCCTCGCAATATCGCCTCCCCTGTGCCATCACATTTGACTATTGCAAGCATGCAGTCAAAGCGGGATTGGACTACTTTCGCCAAACATCCCCGGTTGATTGACCTGTGTCCTACCCATTTCCTCGGGCTCAGAAAGTAGTTTGATAGACAGTTGATTTGCAACTAATTAATGAAGTGGATATCCTGAAATAGATCGGTCTTCAATACTGTAATGTCGTTATCCGTCTTGCATTAAAAAAGGCGCTCCCTAAACCATACTCATGGTTCAAAGTTACAACCCCCTTGACATAAATTAATTTCTTATCCTCGCGAGCCACGTGAAAAAGTGTACCATCTTCTTTTTTTCGTGACCCCCGATGCATTCAATCTTGGGAAGTTCCACCAAGTCGCCGACTTAAAGATCAGTGGAATCAGGAACTATTGATGATCCGATTCCGAATCAAATGACATCTACTTACCGGTCAAGCATAATAGTAAACGTACATGCCGGCGGTAACCTCGAGGTTTCGGACGACGGATACTCACAAGGCTCCTATAATTCCGGAGTCCGTGGCACTGAAAATAGCTCGTACTTAACTACAGGCGGGGCGGGGCAGTATCTAAGGTTACTTCAAAAAGTCCAATGAAATACTCAATATAATAATGTCCACCTAGAATCCTAGATACTTCTATAATTCTCGAATAGGAAAGCATTCGCCTAAATCTTCTTGATTGTGGACTTTCACCCCAGAGGCGCCATTCCGCTATTGGATCTCTTTCAAAAACGTGGCATGCTTGCTCACCAACAAGGAAGTCGACAACTGCCCATTGGTCGATATTCGAAAAGCAGCAAAGGTTGGCACACCTTAAGAGGCCATAGAGTTGCACTTTGTACCATGGAAGGAAGTTAATTGTCTCGAAAAGTCGTACCACGAGGGTTGCAGAGAGTACTTGGGGTATCATTCTGGATTCTTGGTATGTTGAAGATTCGAACTTGGCGATACGATGTGTGTGTGTGTGTGTGTGTGCTGTGGTGGTAGTAGTCTCGCCATGCCGCCATGCCGCCCATATTCAGAGATTATGGTTTGTTGAGCCTTTCCTTTCCCCAGTCGCGAATCGAAATCGAAATCGAAATATGCAACGGCAGGTCATTTGGTACTATTAATGGAAATATGCTGTATTGTGGCTGCTCTTTCGTATAACTTCAACAGTCTTAAAAATCTAGGCTCCAGCATTTCTACTACTCCTACCAGCATGAAATGATCAAAAAACGTTCGATTATTGAGTCTTGAACGCATTGATGAGCTTTCAAATCAATGATTCCAAGCAATTTCCCCCTGCAGAATTCAATTTCATGGCTTTTTGTCGCAATACCATTGGTCTTGCTTTTGTAACCCATTCATTGATAATGATCAATGTACAGTAAAGATTGCAAGGTTTTTTGTATGAGCGTCTCAATTGATGGTGTATCTGATGCGATGCGTTGGTGTGATGCAAATCCGAACAGGGAACCGAAGTAGGAGAGTGAGATTTCAATATATTTTGTACGAAAAAAAAAAGCAAAAATGAAACTTCAAGAGGGAGGATCCATGGATCATGAAGCAAATATTCGATATTACTAGGTGGCAATTATCGAATCGATTACTTCATTTCTTTTGTTTCTTTTTTTAGTATGAAAAAGGAGAAGAGGAAGCAGAGGTACGAAAAGGATTTGGATGGAGAATGGCGAATGGCGAAGGAGGGCATATTGTCCCTATCAATCCATTAATGCAAGTGAGCTCCTTTTCGCCATCAAGGCTTCAATCACAATGTCTTTCGCATGTTCTCGATCGTTCTGCGTTCTGCGTTCTGCGTTCTGCGTTCTGCCTCGTAAGCTATGTCGAAGTTTCGGCTTGTTGTGTAGGCTCTGTCACCATAATAAGATATCGAAATGCGATTTGTTGTACTGTGAATTTATGATCAGCGAGTTGCCCTTATCATCTTTTCTATCATCTCTTTAAAAGATACGTTCAATGAGTCCCATTCAGTGTTGGTTGCTGCTCACAAACCATATCTTTTGAGCCGTCGAGGTTTTGTTTGTTCAAGAGAAATTACCTCATGTTGTGAATATCTGTCTGTTCCTTCATCTAGAGACGCGCCATTAAGAACTTCACTGCCTAACTAGAATTAGATATTGATATATCTACCTATTACGTTGTAAGTCACAACTATTAGTTGTTCTTATACGAAACATATTCAAAATATACACAAGTTCTTAGTCCGCGAATATGTCTGTTCCCTCCGTTTTACCTTGGTTCGTCGAATATTTCTCTCCGAATTTCCTTTCATCCATCTTACACACTTTCCTTCTTCCCATATTAAATACATGAACTCTACATACCAGCCCTCCCGTCTTAGTTCACATCTCTTCCAATCAGTATGCTCTATCTTCAATCCCACCCATTCAGGGCTCTTGCCCGTTTCTTTTCCTTCCCGGATATGAAGACGAAGTGCAAATCAAAGAAAAGGTCATTTAGTATATGGTTACATACTTATTCTGCGGAGTAGCTTAAACAAAAATATGATATCTTCTTAGAGGTTTCTATAATTAATTCTCGTCAATTGTCCTCCTTTATTTCATCCCATCACTCCCTTCGCACCTCACCCCTTTAACTTCACTCCATACACATCTCGCTCATTCTAGTAAACCACATGGCACTTATTATTATGTATCTCAAAATCTCTATCTTATAATCACTAGTAGGTCGGGGATAACGCTCTCTGACCCATCTTGTTCTTGCTCGATATAATTTCCTTAAACTTGGCCAAATACCCCGCTGGCAATGTGCAAAAGACCCATTTTGGACCAAGTAAAGCAACAAGAGTTTTTGACGCCGAATAGTGATAACGAACGGGCCGAGAAAACGAGAACTTAAGATGAGGATGAAGCAAGGTAAGAAAATCACTTCAACATTCTCCAACCCATCAGAGTATAAGAAAATGAAGAATATCCCGCTAGAAATCCATCACCATTTGTCCGAGTATCAATAATATTTTCATCATTGCCCCCTGAGTCTTCGGGAGGCTAATCCTCGGCCACATCCACTGACCTACAACCAATTATTACTTGAGCCAGATACCAAAAATGCAGCAACATCCTCTCAACAACGTAGATACCGATTCACAGTTCAAGACTCTTTTACATTCATAACATGTTAAGCTTCTCAATCGAAACATCATTTCCCCTAGTACCGGAATGTATGAGCGCAAGCTACCTTGACATGAGTCTCTTCCACGTAATTTTCATATTACATAAAACATTCCATTTTGTCACCTTTCCATAAAGCATAGCTTAAAGGCAGATAGTATCTTGTACCATTATTCTCGAGTAACCGTAAATATCTACAGTATCATCATCTCCCCAATGAAATTGCCTATATATTCCAAATCCCAATAAAATCTTTTCCACCACCACCAACCATCTCCCAGACTCAACCCCACTCCTCAGTTTCTTTCGACAATTTCTTTTAAGTCAAGATCTTCCTTGATAGCTGCGAGCGGAGCAGGTATTTCGCCTAGACTATAATATAAAATCAAGAAGCAAAAAAGTAGAGACTTATTGTGCTACTGTATTTCACCCAGATTTTGCATTCAGGATATGGCAGGTCTATCTTTCATCATCTTACCATGATCCATCATCCTTCAAACCGAATCGAAGAACATCCATTAGTAAAAATCAATATATCCCCCCCTCCCCTTCCAACAAACCTCAGTATAACCAAGCAACCACCATACCAAGCAACCCCAGCCTCCAGACCTAGCACAGAATACCCCGAAGCACATTGAAGATATTCCGACCCGAATCATCCGACATCCGTCCAACCAGCACCTATCATTCCATCTTCACTCTCCCAACGAAATGGAAACATTTTAATCTGTAAGAAAGAGCTATAAACATTTTATCCTCTCCCATAATGATCATAATCGCGGATTCTTGGATTCGTGAATCCGTGAATTGTCGACCTAAATACCTACGTGAAGGCACAATCCAACTTGAGCCACACGCATCGGATGATTTTCCTTCTATGCCGTGCCTTGAGTTCCTATTCCTCTCCAGCTTCGACTGGTCACTCTTCACCCGGGCCATTTGTCGTGTAGGAAGATTCTGGATCTGGGAGTCGGGTAATGAGTAATTAAGCTGTAAAGTATAGAGTATAGAGTATAGAGTATAGAGTATAGAGTATAGAGTATAGAGTATAGAGTATAGA
>NGKJ01000031.1:0-11645 GCA_002162495.1 Myriosclerotinia curreyana | reverse complement strand
AAAATCAATAGGCAAATTCGCAACTAAAAGAGATTGATTATTTCGTAAGCAAATAATGAATAAATATTATTATTAGAAGAAGAAAAGAAGGAAGGAAAGAAAATATTAATGAAGAAGAAGAAGAAGAAGAAGTTCCTTCAAACGGATTATTTCGGACTTTGATTCCTTTACACAGCCTCCTTCACAAGAATCACAACGACGCTTTCAGGGCGGGGCGAGAGATCAGCATAATTTCCTTCTGGCCGGCTTCTTATGCATGCATATGCTTGAAACGGTGAAACGGTGAAACGGATATCCTTGACGATCGATCTGGGGGAAACTTTTTATGAAACTTTTTGATGATTTGCTCGTATTATTCTTATTCTTATGGTTCAATTTGATGATGATGTTGGTCTTTTATTCAATGGAGGATTCACTCATGTAGCTGGATAGATATATCCAACTCGGGGCCTTCAATTCACTCAGGGAAAAATTCATATGCAAAGAACTTGAAAGGCAAAACTTAAAAAAGGTATATCAAAAAATTTCAAAATTCTGGACTACTATTAGATACATACATACATACATACAACTTGATGACAAAGAAAGAAGGAATGAGGGCAAATCTCCATTGATTCCAGAGATTTTTCTCCATCCCACGATTCATCCATGCCATTTGTATCCAGAAAGAAGAAATTGATTGACATTGATGAGGAAGAAAGATGCGTGAAAAGAAAAAGAAGAACTGTTTGATCCAAACGGTCGTTGCCCAGACCAGACTCTAAAGAATAACAAAGTAAACATTAACACCCCCCATAGTATATGGCATGTATGAGCTGTTCGTAGACCCGAGACCGAGCCCAACGTAGTGGCCCGTCGCGTCTGCAAAATCAGGAGAACGTGTGGAGATTGTCGACCATCAAATCTTCAGGAGCTTACAAGAGGAAAGCAGCGAGACCGAAGATGGCGGCGATGGCAGCACCTCCAACTTGAACGTTGGCGGCCGAACCGGTGAAGGTCAATGGGACACCGGCGGTGGCCGATGGGGTGGAAGCGTTGGCTGGGGTGGTGTGGTGAGTGGAGGCAACTGGGGCGGGGGTCATGAGTCCAGAGAGTCCTCCTGTGGCGGAGTGGGTCATGGTGGAGTAAATGACGGTTGGGACACAGGTGGTGATGGCAACGACAGAGACGGAACCAGTAGCAGCACCACCCATAGCAGTGGAAGCTGCTCCGCTGGAGCATGCAGTTGGGGTCATGAGGGATCCGTCAGTACCGTATGGGGAGTATCCGAGGCATGAAGAGTATTCAGATGCGCAGGTGGCCATGTTGGCGTTGGAACCGCTGCGGCATGAATCGTATGAAGCATTGCACTTGGAAACACATGCGTTACCAGTAGCAGTGGAGCTAGCTGGGGCAGTAGCAGAGGCGGTCATGGAGCAAGCGGTTGGGGTCATGAGGGAACCGTCAGTACCGTATGGAGAGTATCCAAGGCATGAAGAGTATTCAGAAGCACAGGTGGCCATGTTGGCGTTGGAACCGCTGCGGCAAGAATCGTATGAAGCATTGCACTTGGAAACACATGCGTTACCAGTAGCAGTGGAGCTAGCTGGGGCAGTAGCAGAGGCAGTTCCGGAGCATGCAGTTGGGGTAATGAGAGATCCATCGCTACCGTATGGAGAGTATCCGAGGCATGAAGAGTACTCAGAAGCACAAGTGGCCATGTTGGCGTTTGGGGCGCTACGGCATGTGGCGTATGATGCATTGCATGTAGAGACGCAGGCGGAGCCAGTTGGGGTGGTAGCTGGGGCGGTAGCAGAGGCAGTTCCGGAGCATGCAGTTGGGGTAACGAGAGATCCATCGCTGCCGTATGGAGAGTATCCAAGGCATGAAGAGTACTCAGAAGCACAAGTGGCCATGTTGGCGTTTGAGCCGCTACGGCAAGAGTCGTAGGCTGCGTTGCATGTCGAGACGCAGGCGGATCCTGTAGTAGCTGGAACACCCGCAGAAGCAACTGGGGAGGAAACAGTGTTGAAGTAGGATGAAGGGCATGAGCCTGGGTGAGCTGGGTTGCAACCTCCTGGGATTGATGTTGGCACTGGGGCGGAAGCAGTGTCGAAGTAGGATGAAGGGCATGAGCCTGGGTGGGCTGGGTTGCAACCACCTGGGATTGATGTTGTTACTGGGTAAACAGTGGTGGAAACTTGGGTGCTGCGAGCTGGGCAGTCTGTGACCGTTGCGGCGCAAGAGGTGATGGTGACTTCCTCAGTAACCTAGTATATATTAGCCAAATGTACTCAAACCTAACCTCTCTTGATATGTTTCGTGCAACTTACGTAGTTAGTGGAAGTGGCAGCCATGGCGGCACCAGCGAAGGCAGAAGCGGTGATAACGTTGAAACGCATTTTGAAGGTTATTTGGTTTTTGTGGTTTTTGAAAAGTGCTGAAGAGCTGTAATGTGATATTGACGTTGAGTTTTTCTGTAAAGAATGGACGACCGAGGTCAAAAGAAGTATTTACGATCTTGAAGATTGACAATGTTTGGATGAAGAGGAAAAAAGAAGATTCGATACAGGAGGGGCAAGTCAACCCCATATAAGCTTGGGAGATTACACCAAGATTGAACGAGACAGGGAAGAGCTTATTTTCAGCGGTCCCATGTGGAGTGGCTTTCACATTCACTCCACTCCACTAGAAGGGGGTTTTCGTCGGAAAGGGACTAGTAAAGACTACCTAATTCGTATTCGAATTTCCGGGGAGGGGGTATCCATCCTTCAAACAGGTACAGAGGAGTCGTGCATATTAAGTTACTAACTTTGTTTGCTAAGGCCAATCAATGTAGCCATTTTTGATGAACAATGTACACAGCTGACAAAATGACGCTTAACCTCCATGTTGACATCCACTTGAGTTAATTAAAGAGTGAATCTACAGAGTATGTGATGGATGATTTTCTCATAACCTATACCAGTACCATATTCATTCATTTGTTGGCTTAATCTTCATGTCTACCGAAGACCGAAGGAAAGCCATGCCAAAGAAAATGTATGGTTTGTGACTTAAGCTTGTAAAAGTCTATTGTTCCGTCGGGTAATCTAATGCAGGAACACAACCAAATTTTAGTGATCGGAATTAGGTCATTATTAATGAGAATAAGAGAAAGTTAGAGAACCCCTATAAATTATGCAGAACCGAACTTCAGCCTGACTTTGATCTTACTAGACCGTATCGAGAGTCCTACAGTATACGGTAACATTTAGGAGCGATTATCCAACTGCAGCTTTTCATACTGATGCTTATTCAAGGTAATAATGTTGAATAATGGTTCAAAAGTTTCTTATTTACATATGGCTGATGCTGTCTGAATGATTGTTTCAGAATAGAAATTTGCGGAATAGCAAACGCTTTCATACAATCCTTCATTCATTGACTGTATTGTATGTATGTATGTAATAGGCTATATCACCCATATATTCCAATTCTTCTTCAAGCCAATCATAATTCAAATCTCAATATTAATAAAAAGGTTTAATCAGATCAATTTCCATACATAACCAAATTATGCCAAATTGGATGATCATAATTTCCAGTGAAGGAACTTTCCCCATTGTTGCCTTCAAAACACATCTCAATAATCCATATCGGTCACCGTGTATCTGAAAAGGTTTCTATTTTCAGCAAATATCATAGAACGAATCCGCAAAATGATGCTATGATCTACTATGGTCCGCGCTTGTTACGAAGTCCTTAAGATATTTATTGTATGGCCATGTAAATTGCAAAGTTTACAAATACGAGCTTCATCGATGTCAAATCACCAAAGTGATCTTGCCTTTGTCGTATTATTCACTTCGAAAGTTTGAAAGCTACCTATCTTCAATTTCAACATTATCTCTCCATATTTAAATACGAGCTTGTTCACGGTTCATCATCGATCAAAAACAATCAAGACATACACATACATGCCTTGATACACCGCACCGGCGCTTTAGCCTTTAGCAGTGAAAAGGGGTATAGTGGAGAATTTGTACAGTATGCCATTATTATTATTAAGGTTGGACATCCTTCTCCTTCTACCGTAAATTATGGTAAGCTGGGTTCAACTTGGAAGATTTTAAGGTTATTTTATTTATAAGTTTAGTTTGCTTCATTATTATTATTATTATTATTATTGTTGTTGTTGTTGTTGTTGTTTGTAAAACTTAGCTGTTAAAAGTAGAGGTGTCAAATTAATCAAGCGAAATTTTAGATAGAGCAGTTCCAAATATTCTTCGAATAATCTTAATCTATATGGTATTTTTATTGTGATTAAAGGAATACGGTATCTCCAAGGTATCATTGTCGTATACATCAATTAGAAGTCATAATAATGGTCTCGGAACGACCCATCGGCAGATAATCGATCCATCCTTTCCTTTACATTGCCGCCCATGATTTAGAAGAAGCGGTATGTATAAGGAAGGTCAAAGCCCCTCCCTGTACCTACATACCGGTACTCAATTGATTCATATTGCGTCCAAGAACTTAGATTTCCTGCGAAGATTACCAGTTTGAAGACGAGACGGGATGTATGAGTCCTCCTGTTGGTTGTCCCATATTGGCATTGCCCCAAGTTCTCAGCTCCAAATGCCTCGCCAATCGATTTGCGGAGTGGGAGAACAATTGACGATATTCGAGTATTTATTACTTAACAACGTCAAAACCATCACATACGACCATAGACTGAAGAGAATTGGGCATCCCGTCCGCTCTGCCATACACAAGCTTCAGATCGGTGGATTAGTAGTTGGGTGGGTGACCACCAGCGAATCCCCACTGTTGTATGTTTTTTTTTGCCATTTTCCATTTTCCATTTTGCCCTTTTGGATGTTGTAGAAGTATTCGAATGATTTCAATGTTCAAAAACAAGTCTTTCAATATTCGAAAGTCCTATATTGTCGGGCGGCAGTCCGGACTATATATTGGAGACACTGCCTTAGATACACGTCCCAATAGCAAACTCTGATAGTAAGATAGTGATGGAAGGCTTGCTATAAATACATCACTACCATCGAGTCTTCGGAGATTTTGCCAATGGCGCATAACCTTATTTACTTTGACCTCTCAGACCTTGGTCCTTGAAGTCATTGAAAATTGACATGACAAAAGTATCACCACGGCCAACCAAGAATTGGTTATTGGATACATAGTGGGATATTATTGCAGGGCACTGAGTAGGGCACTGAGTAGGAAAATATGGCAGACAAGCAGTTAGAGAGGCACCACTGAGCTCGAACGCTGGAAATTTAATATAGAATCGTCGATGTGTTCTTGTTACCACTCCTTTCCGGTTATTAAACTTATCTGCTCGTTTCGTTCCTGAGCTTCTTGATTTGGTATCGATGGTGCCATTGGATGATGTGGTGATCTGCTGTTCACTTATTTACTAGCTATTCCATCATTTAGAGACTCTATATAGGCTCTCCGTCCTCTCCACAAGAGTTTGATCCTCTTGGAACCACCGATCATTAACAATCTCAAAGGCATGTATCGTGGTATACGTTCTCATCCGGTCATCAGGTTGACAATATTTTCATTGTTGTCAATTTGTAGGTATTGATTGTCATCTTTCACCACAGTACTGTATTCATCTGATATTTCAGAAACTTACTATACTACAGTACTAGAAAATCAATCCCCGCCCGCTTGGAGGCAACCTCAGACCTCCCCCAACATGAAGGAGTATAAAATTTGGCTTTCCCTGCACTCGAGTTGAACCCCTCAAGCCCTTGTAAACAGTAGATTTTTCCTCTTCCGACCCCTTGTTGGTGGGCGGAAACTCTCGTTGAGATCTTTTAAGTACCCAAGGAGAAGGAGAAGGAGATACTTGTGTAGCTGGCTTGTAAGTGACTTGGTGGATATGACCCGTTCGCATTCACCTCCCACTTACTCTGATCATGCACTTATCTACCTACCAGTGAATGCGTCTCTTCCCAACAAACACAAAAGCCATACTGTACCCCTCTTCTCATGCTGACGAGTAGCTAGATCTTTATATAAATCCATGTTCATCTACTACAATGCAAAAGAAAAATCTCAAGGAAAGACAATAGGGTTCTTCATGGGAGGGATTGTCACTGGGATCTTTGATATATATAATAATGTTGTTTTGCTGGCTGGGGCAATGGGTTTGTTGGTGCTGATTTCATCTCGTCGCATCTCATTGTCAAAGTTTTTGTTGTTATATTTTACTTTCAATTTCATTAATATCATCCCATGTCAATTTGCGTCTCAATTCATTTAGCGAGGTATATAGGACGAGTAAGATACAGTATTAAGCCTTCGAAGGTTAAGATTGATTCAAAGGTTGCAGGTATTAGTGATCTGGCAGTCAAGTACCTATCCTTAACTAAGACGTTCTGATCCGGTTCTTCGAGACGTTACACCGAAGACTGGTAAATGTGTACTCGATACTCGATGTACCTACCAGTACCAGAGAAGTATATCTTTCGTTCTACACACACGAGGGGTCCACAGGATCCTAACTACTCTGGGTTTCGGCGTTTCGCTTGCTGTACCTATAATCTGTAACTCGACGTCAAGTTCTAAACCTTTCGAACTATATATAAGCGTCCATAGATTACATTTCCACAAAAGTACCTAGGCATACAGGAAACTGGGTCGCAAGTGGTATGTATAAGTGAATCAAGAGCTCAATGGACGTTGTATTTCCTTGGTGTGTGCATCTACATCTAATCACTATTCGATTATTAGCTCCAATATGATTTTGTTTTTCCCTTTGTACTCTTTTAGTCTTTGCACTCTCGCATTCACTTTCTTCTCTTTGATCTTCTAAAGTTGGTTATCGGCAAAATCCGTTACATATCTAAAGGAGCATTCCATCTCATCACACCTATACAAATGAGATTTTCGAATCGCAGCACTCCCACCGCTCTTACCATTGTATTCACACCCCGATCATCTGATTACTCGATCGAAGAGGCGGAGGCAAACTTTTCCAGGGCTTTCTTTATATGAATAGGCAGGCGATTATATATGGCGTGAAACAGGAGGGGGAGAGCAAGCATGTTACATTAGATATATCATCCGCCAGTATCTACCAATTTACAATTTACAACTCATCAAGGCTCCGTACAAAGTGCAAAGTCTTTGTTCCTATTTCATCATCTTCAGCTTTATCCTTGAGTTAATTTTAGAATCAAAGAACTCGGTTTTAGATTCTTTTGTTGCGATACATAGCTGGAGGACTTTTTACTTCTCCGCTATACAACATGAGGAGGGATGAAAAGTACGAGAGAACTGGTGTTGGGTGCATGTACTTTTGTTTCGTAAATATAATATTACCGTTTCGATTCCCATCTGGTGCTGGTCAGCCACCTCCATTGAGGAGACAGGATGTGTGTGGACAACCAAGGTTGCGAGCCATGACTATTCGGTGGGAATGAAGATTTGAGTGGGACGAGTAGATGAGATTGAAAAACAATAAGTATCATTGCCGTATTTAAAACTAAACTATTGTTATTCTTTTCACTTATCATTCGCCAAAAGGTTTATCATTCGCCAAAAGGTAGTACAAGTTAGTATGCGGTGTCATAATTCCCAAGATTCACCTCACAGTTAATCGTACATCTCTCGTATGACATATTAATGATTAAGAATTGAAATTTTTGTTGTCAGATCTCATACTAGGGGCGTGGGTTATTAGTACCTGACTTGATGGTATTGATTCACTTTGAATTCACAGATTCACGTCACTTTGCAAAATAGTACAGTAGAAATTTTTGTATTATTATATTTTAATTGAAATAAGAAATTAGGAAATAATTGCTAGAGTCCAGCTCTAGTCAATCTTTTGATGTGATGTAAAGAAATGACACCTACCTCTATGTGATGTAAAGAAATAACGCCTACCTCTATCTGTTGGAGTTTACCTTTCTTCTTCTTCGTATGAAATGAGATATTCACTTACCTCTTTTGTGTGTTGTGTGGTTGAATGTGTGACTTACCTCGTAACTCACCTCGCCCACCCCTCTTGGTCTTGACTCACCTGCTCGATCTGCTGGTTCTCTTCGCTGGCACCCAATCCGAAACATCGCTATCAGAGAAAGAATCATTCTCGCTGTTGCAACTCTCATAGCTGTCAACAACCTTCTTTGTCGGTTTTCTCTGGATGCGTGTTCTCTTGGCTGGTCTCCTGTCTTTGCTTTGCTTGGTCGATGATTCTGTTTGTCCTCGGGTGTCAACAACGATGGTGTCGTTGTCAGCATCCAAGATTTTGTCATCGATTTCAAACTCAGCTTCTTCCTGCTCATCCACCTCAACTGCCTTTCTCTTCTTGCTCTTTGCCGATGTGGGTTTTCTGACTGGTGTTGAATCTCCGTAATCGGATGCATTTCTAATTTGTGAACGAGCTTGAATTGCCTCTTTTCGTTCATTGTTGCGTGCGACGAAGATATCAAGGTTATTCATGTGCTTATCCATAGAATTTGCATTGGGACGTCTGTCACGGAGACTTTGTCGGTTGGCGGGTTCGAGCTCCAAGTGCTTGACGGTCAATCGGTAGCTAAGGGTGTTCTCGTAGCTATAATTGACATTAATGGTACCTTGGTTGGCCTGTTCTCTCTCTGCGTTGCGGATAAAGCGTCTAACAATCTTCTTCATCTGGACATGGTCTCTCGTGATCGCCATCTTATTTCGTCCCTCTGGGAGGATACGATCGTCGGGCTGAACGTTGAAGTTGGCGCAGATGAAGGGGAAGTCGAGAAACTTCTCGAGACAGTGGAGATGAACATGGCCGGCGTTGTGGAATGGGTCGGTGACGACCGGGTCGGACGATTGCTCATCGAACGCGACTCGGTAATGTCCTTTGTGGATGGTGCCGTAGCGGACTGGGCAGTCAACAAAGCGGCATTTGTCGGAGTTTTGGTGTGGGTAGCGTGCGGCGGAGTCGGATGGGACGCTTTGAATCCAGATTGTGAGTCCAGATCGCTTGGTGTGTCTCTGTCCTGTGATGTTGTGTCCTGGATGGTTGAAGATGAACTCTTTCATCTGCTCGGCGGTGTACTTGACGTGTGGGTTCAACTCTCCGTCTCGGGTGTAGGTGAAAGGATGTATGCCGGCGCGATTTGGACGTCCCCAACTTTGAGGCGGCTGTTCAAGCGGCGTGTAGAAGCGGGAGGGGTCGAACGACTGAATGTTCTTGCTGCGCTTGTTCTTGCCTTGTGTTGTCAAGTTGGGTTTGATCCAGTTTTTCCCAGGAATTTTGGCGGGTCTGGGGAAAACTCTTCGGTCTTGTGGTGCATATTCTGGTTCTGGCTTTTGTTCTGCATCTGATAATGCCAAATCTTCTGCATCCAAGTCTTCTGCTGCGAAGACGGCGACACCACTGTCCCTGGAGACCTTGCGCTTCTTGGCTGGCGGTTGCTCGAGAACAAGAGGGCTCACGTCAATGTCGGCGATGATTTGGCTAATTTGGTCGTCATGCTCTCTCTGTCGTTTCAAACCTTGATGAAGTGCCCCCACAACGTTTTGTGGCAAATATCCAAATGTGTCAATGATGTGCAATGGATACGTTGGGCTTGGGAAGGCATTCAAGATGTCGTGTCGGTAGGTCTGGGGAAATTCGAAGGGAGCAGGGAAGTCTGGAACTGGTTGCATGATATTGGCTGGCAAGGTGTTGCCTGGACCCACCAAACCGACTGCTGCCGGAAAGGGGGTGTTGCCAGTAAAATCATTGTTCAAGAAATGGGGATTGACTGTTGCATTGTAAGTGACAAGAGGAACGGAAAACTCAGCTTGTGTGTGGTTTGCTTGTGTGATGTCAGCCACCTCTTCAACAGCTTCTGTGTGGAAGTTAGTCATCCCTTCATCCGGGTTGTTGAGAAACTGTTCGAAGTCGAAGGCTGAAGCTTCTCGAAGAAGAGCTTGATGATCTTCAGTGGAGTAAACGGGGGAGTGGAGGTTTGCGTGTTCCAATATTGGGAATTGGTCGTCCAAAAAGAATTCGTTATTGTAGTTCGACATGTTGTGATTTAGCAGCTCAGCTGTACTAAATTGGGTTGATCGTTTTATTACTTGGGTTGGATCTAGTAATGGCTTACGATTTGCTAGAAAAGTCTATCTCAAATGGTAATGCTGGTGATTGTTATGTAAGATTGGATGATTGAATTCTGGAAAATAAAAGAGACAATAGGGATTGTCAGAGACCTCTTATAATCTAACTGATGCTTTGTTCCTGGTTCGTTCGTATTTCTTTGTATACTCGAGCAAAGAATTCATTGAACAGATCTACCACTCGACAAAGCAATTCATTTTATCCTCCTTGTTCGCCAGAAAATAACAATGGGATTGAGAGCGCCAACAAAGAAGAACAAGTCTTCTCTTTGTACTTTAGACACTAACAATAAAGACGACATTGTCTCCTAGAATCTCTAGCAGCAGTGAAAAAAATCTCCTGAACCTCACCCAATGATGCCTCCGATGCTGACCTACCTCTGTAATATAGCAAAGCCAATGATTGACAACCAAGATGAGACTGGTGGTCTTAGAACTTGAGCTCCAATGAATGGAACTTCCATCCTTGAAGGCAATTGGCAGCATGTGCCAGCCAAGTACAGTGACAATGGTATCTGAAGCATGTCAATATGTAAAAAGGCAACCTTTGATGTAATCGTAGGTGCTGGTGTATAGAAATCGATGACAATTTACTAAGTTGAAAGTACTATCTGAGAATTAGCTGGTATTCCAAGAATTGTGATTGAGATAATTCAAAAGAATGTTTGAACAATAATAATCAGAAGGTCTCCAAGATGATCAACACCCAGCGCGAGGCTGTTCAGAACAGGTCTGTGTATCTTGTTTGTAACATCATGTTATTGTATCCCCAAAAAAGGGACGAGAAAAGATTGCAGACAAAGAAGGCTGATAAAAATAGACATACCAAATAAAGAAACTTTGAACATGAATCGAGTAAGTCATGAATATAGGACAGTAGTAACATAGATCGAACTACCACAGTTTGAAGTGAAGGCCAGTCCTTCAATTTGATCTGGGCCACATTTTGTGATATACTAGATATCGCGTTTGGAAGCAACGATATTCAAAATCGATGCCAGATTTGCCTGACCATCTCTTGGATACAATTGATACATTACGAACGATGTGACAATTGATAGATACATTAGAAAATACTTGGAAAGTATATTGATTTGCTGGTATGAATTGAATGTTTGTTATTGTTGAAAGTTGTTGAAAGTTATTGAAAGTTGTTGAAGAAGGTTGAAGAGAAAATTCTTGTGTGATAAAAAATTTATTAGCTTGATATTTCCAATGTCATGTGATAGCCAATTGATATACGAAGCTTGATTGGTTAATCCCAATAGATGGATGGGTTATTCTTGGTCGGCTATTTTTGTACTTGTCCGAATCCCCACGCATACGAATGCAAACGTCAGAATACCTACCTATATCTGGCCGGGCCAAGCCCAGCACAGCCCTCTCTACTTTCTAATTGGTTTAAAATTACTTTTTTTTGCATTAAATAAAATTTTGTTTTTTATTGTTTTATTTATTAGAAAATAATTCTTTTCTTTTTGTATAAATAATATTAGTTTTTATTTTTAAATTTTAAATTTTAAATTAATTAAAATAATAATATTATATTATATATT